>JAUEJK010254512.1:0-10128 GCA_032274865.1 Eryngium alpinum
GGGCCACTATATTTGTCCCCTTATTTTTGGGGTAATTTATTTCGCAAAAATATGAATCGTTTTTCACCAAAAATCAGGGTTTATTGGAATTTTTTTCATACCCCATGTTTCTCCTTGGTGTTTGACACCAAGGAGCTATTATTTTCCATATGCTTGACGTTTTTAAGAGGTGGAAAACAACTCTCCTTGGAGTTCCATGCCAATGAGTCATCTTATATTCCCACTTTGGCGTTTCAGCCATCTCATGCATACCCTTCCTTGGCGTTTCACGCCAAGGAATGCCCATTCCACCCTTGTTTGGCGTTTTAGGTCTTATGATACGTATCCCCCTTGGTGTTTTAAGCCAAAAAGGTTTCCTTATGTTTGGCGGTTTTACAACCTCACTATACCCCCTCATTAACGTCTTGCGCTAAGGGGCTCATTATTCTATGCTCTTGGCATTTCTGTTTCGATTATTTCCCTCGCTTGGCGTTATACGCCAAGGGGTCGATGATTTTACGCTTTAGGCGTTTCATCTTTAAGTGTCACCATACCCCCTTAGCGTTCTAAGCCAATGAGTGTATTTCCTTGCCTCTTAGGCATTTTTGCACTTCGTATTCTATACTTTTAGGGCGCTAGACGCCAAGGGACCCTCATTTTTGCTCTTTCGGTGTTATTTTTAAGTATACTACCACTTCTCAAGGCGTTTCACGTCAAGGAATCATTCTTCACACCTCTTAGGCATTTTTATTATAGTTAATACGACATATTGGGTCCACTAGGTGACTGTCTGTCTCCCTCTTTTCTTATATATAGGACTCATACCTCCATTCTTCATCACACCTGCCTCAAAGCAAAATCTCATTTTCAAACTTTCTCTCAATTTCTCTCTCAAATCTCTTAGCAAGAAATGGCTGCTCCAAGAATTCCTCTTGTTCATTCCTCTAGAAATTCTCTGAAAGAATTGCTTGCTCTTCCTTAAATCGACTTCTCCGCTACTCTTATCTCAGAACCTTTCATGGTTCCCAGCTATTTCTCTACTGAAGAGATTGAGTACTTGGCCAAAGCCTTCGATATTAAGGATGACTATGAGGTCGTCATCCCCACTCCTACCGACCTTCCATGCAAATGGAACGTTCTTCTTTGTGTTTTCAAGGAGTCCCTTCTTTCAAGGCTCTGTATCCATTTCCATTCCTTCACATGCCGCCTTTTAGCCAATGCGCGCATCTCCCCCGCCCAATTGCACCCTAATGGATATAAGACTATCCATACCTTCTTGGGGTTATGTAAGCTGAAGGATAATGAGACCATTGTGGGCATTTTCCGTAAAATTTTTAAATTTAAGAGCTTCTGTCCTCTCGAGGGGTGGATTACGATTCAACATCGTAACAACACTCCTCCAATCTTCGCCACTGCTTCCATGCCCGAATCCCTCAAGGGCTGGAAGTCAGAATACTTTTTCGTTTCCTGGAGGTCGGGGCAATGAGAGTCTCGATTCCGCACTTCCTTTAGCGCGACACACGAAGGGCTTGTCAAGCAGTTGAGGCTAAACCTCGAGGAGGAGGAGGCGGTGAAGCTTCATCAGGAGGGTGTCTCCTCCGTTCACTATATGTCTATCCTGGGGATAGACCATTATCAAAAGCTTGAACTGAGCAATCTTTCACCGGAAGGTAATATCCTCAATCATTTTTCTTTGTTTTATTGTCATATACCTTCTATGGACTGACATTCTTCTTGTTTCTTTTCAGTTGTGGAGCTTGTTAGAGCTATGCTTCATAAGAGGACTGTCCGAGCAGAGGCTCCTCTTGGCGGTGCCTCTAAGAAAGCCCTCCGCCACCAGAATTATTCTGGGTCTGCCTCCCCTTCTGAAGATGTCATCTTCTCTGGCAACTGGGGGATCCACAAAAAAGATTCAGTAATGGAGGATCCTCATCTTGCCACGGAGTGGTCTGAGGCATCCATTACTCATCGGGCTAAAAATCTGATCGATTCTTTGAGCCCCTCCGTCATCAGCCTTCAAGGAGCCCAATCCTTGGCCCAGGTAAACATATGATCTATCTCATAACACCAATTCTTCATTCCGCGATGATATTGATATTGATATTTTCCATTATTTCCTGCAGTTGAACACTATTTTCAAGCTAGCATTCATCAGATAGACCAATTATGGGCTGCTTCTATTAAGAATAATCTCTGGGAGTCTGAACTGAAGACTCAGATGTCGTCTGACGAGACCACAATAGAACAGCTTCTTCTAAAGAAATAAACTTTAGGCGATGAAGAAGTCCGCCTCCGGCGCGAGAAGAAGGCCCATGATCAAAGGGCTATTCAACGTTTTCTCAAGTCGGAGGCGTACAAGGAGAGGAAGAAGAAGACGGCTGAGAGGATGCACTCCCGGGAGTACAAAGAGAGTTGGGATTCGGTGATGCATTCTCTAGGAAGGATGCTACCCTCCATAGATCTGAGTTCTCTACCTTGCCCCGTGGAGGGGGTCGAAGCTACTTCAGACACCGAAGAATCTTCAATGGATGAGGCCTTGTAGATTTACCTCTTTTTTTTCTTTTTCTTTTTTGTATCGATTGTACTCATGTAATGTCATTTAGTTGAAATAAAATGGACTTCTCTTTATCCGAGTGTTTTTAGTTTTGATCAAAATTGTATGATCCAAATCACTTTCTCTTAAGTAAAAGAATACACCAAAAGTAATAACTCTTAATAATGGTGCATACACCTATTTAAATATTTATCCAAAACGTGGGTTACATGACCTTATTTTCGGGGCTCTAAGGCCTAATAAAACTCATAAAATATAAAAAGGATCATGCACTTTCCAGGTGTTCTCCACATCCTTCTTCCTTGGATATGAATAAATCTTCACTCGAACACCACTTCTAATCACCAAAGGCTTTCACGAACCTACTCTTCATATCCTGATAACAACAAGCACTTTCTTCGAGTAACTTCTCATACCATTAATAGGCCAGCCTTTCCAAGGTCAAGGGTAGTATCTTGTACTTGAGGTCCTCAGCTATCTATGACTTAACACTCGAGACAACTCCTGCAGATGAAGTATGGGATCAGTCATCCCATTATAGTAAGGCAAGTGGCTGGTGTTAAAATCTTTAGGCAATTCCATCTCTTGAACTCTCTTCGTAAATGGACTGCTCAATTCCTTGCTCCCCTCAAGAGTTCATCGGCAAGTCGTCGTCTTCATTTGTGGAAATTCACTATCTCCCTGATTAATGAGTGACACCTCTGCTTTAAGATTACTCAACACGTAACCTTGAATCTCTCCGATTCTTTCCTGAGTATGAATAGTTAAGGTAGAGTCAGCATGAGATACCTTAGCTTTGAACTCTTGCAACATTGGTCTCCCCATCAAAGCATTATAGGTCATCCGCGCCTTAACAACCATAAAGGTTAATACGAGTGACTTGATACGGGGATGTCCCCAAAGTCACGGCTAAGGGAATACTTCCCTCTATCCAAACTTCCTCGTTTCCCGGACCAAAGATGGCCCCATTATGCTCACACACATGGATATCCAAATATCCCATTCGACGAAAATTGTCATAGAACTGCACATTTACTGCTTTCCCCCTCATCCACCAGGACTTCTTCTAGCATTAAATTGGCCACCTTGATATCGATCTTTAATGGCTCTCTCATCATTGCGGTAGCCCTTCGTCTTGGCTTTCTCCGAGATTCCTCTTCTTCGTGATCTTGCAAGTACAATACCTGCCACCCAGTGGTTCCGTTTCTGATAGCCTTAACCGATCAAGCTCTTCTGATCTTTTGATCTCCAGAATGAGTGCCTATACCATTGTTTATCGGCCTTCTTCAATAACCATGATTGGTGCCCTCCTTGTCTGACCTTCTCATTGGGAGTTCAAATTTCTTTCCTTGGATTCTCCGCCAGATGTTTCCTTCTTCACAAACCTTCCCAAGCGTCCCTTCTTAATCAAGAATTCAATCTCATCTTTGAGATTTCGACAATATTCAATGTCATGGCCGTAATCTTTATGAAAACGACAATAGAAGTTCTTATTCTTCTTGGCCGGATCCATCTTGATTTCTTGCGGCCACTTGACATAGGGCTCCTTCTCGATTTCCATAAGGATCTGACTTCGAGTAGTATTCAAGGGGGAATACGTTCTACTCCTATTCTCCAATCTTTGGGATGGTACCTCCATTATGGACTTCTTTAGGTCTTTCTCACTGCTTTTTACTTTTTTGCGTTTCTTGCCATCCTCTTGATTCACTATCTTCTTTAACGTCTCCTCTGCTGATATGTACTTACCTGCTCTGTCTTATAACTCATGCATATTGGACAACTTCTTTTTTGCCAATGACATCTGAAAAGCCTCGTTAGTTGTTCCTCGCTGCATGGCTACCATGGCCACAGATTGATTCAGATCTGCTACCTTCACGGCTTGACTAGTGAACCGATCGATATACTCTCTCAACGTTTCTCCCAGATTTTGCATTCATCAAAGATTCAGAGCTCCGAGCATGCGTCTTACCACTTATAAATTGACTAGTGAACTTCTGAACAAGGTCAGAGAATGATATTATCGATCGAGCAGGTAAACCAGCATACCATCTTTGTGCATCCTCCTCAAGAGTGGCCGGAAAATCTCGGCACTTGGTGGTGTTGTTAGCGGGCTACAACAGTAGGGCGTCGTTAAACGACCGAATTTGAGTATTTGGGTCTCCCTTCCCATTATACTTCTTTATCGCTAGGATCTTCACCTTCAAGGACACCTTTTCTTGTATAATCTCGTCGATAAACGGGGGGTCCGGGTTGGTAGTATCTCGACTAGCGACTTCATGATTACTTCCTTCATCCCTTCGTACCTTTGAAGTGGTTGTATTCTTGGATTTCTCCTTAGATTTGCTTTTGCTACCAGCTTTCTCATTTTTTAGGAACTCCTTCACCACCTTAGCGATCATAGCCTCCATGCCTGTTTCTGTTAGGGTTTTCTCGCCTTGATCTACTTGAGCCATGGTTCAGGGACTTGCTTTCTTTCCCAACAGAGTTGTGTCTGCTTCATACTTCCTTCCATCTTCCAACTGCTCATTTTCTAGAGCCTTTAAGTATGCCAGAAGCTGTAACTTTTTCCCTTCACGTTCCTTCTTTCTCTTTTTCAACTATTCGGGAGTTGGGTTAGTTCCCCCTGTAAGGATATCTTGTGCATCGTCACTGTTAGTCCTGGTTGTTCGAGCACTAGAATGCGTGTGTTGTGGTGGATCAACGAAAGGAGGTGGAGGTCCCGATATGGTTGGATTAGGAGTAATAGGATCAATTTTATCAGCCATTGATTTATGACTTCTCGTACGTTTCCCACAAACGAAGCCAAATGTTACAGATCGAAAAAGTGAGTTACTTGATTATCGAAACTGTATAGATAAACTTCTCAAACGACCACCGAAAAACCTGCAAAGACCGGTGTGGGTGGTCCCACCAGGAGGACTCAAGTGCAAGAACTAATAACGGAGTAATTTGTATAATCTCTGAGTTGTAGGTAAAATTATGTACCTGATTATGAGAAATAATCCCCTTTATATAGATGTGAATTAGATTTTCAGATCTCTAATAGGAATTAGAATCCTATTTAGATGTTAATTATCTTTACCTTATTTCTTCATTCTTGCCACCCAATATTAGGGTTTTCTACCCTCATTAGGAATCATTACTTAATTTACCTTTAGGATTCACTTCCTTATTCGTATTTATTCTTCCCTTTATTCTAGAGTTTCTGCACCTACTTGTTTGAGTCTTCCTCTTTGGGCTTTGCCGTATTGGGCTTATTTAACTCGAGTTTTATTTTTTCCGGATCCGGATCCTGCCTCATCGGGCTCTAATATTTCGGATCCTATTTTTGGGTCACTACAATAATTAAAGCAGAAATATCTTCAGCCCAGGACATTGCAAGCTAAACCAAGAGCCTCAAAGGTCCACATGGCAACAAAAGGGCAAATTGATCAACAATGACATGACAACTAAAAGCATCCAAGTTTATTCAAGCAAAAGAGGAAACCAATAAGCAACCAAAATCTCAGTCACAATCAAATACTCGTTTGTAACAAATATAGCCGTTTTGGACATAAATAGAGCCAAAACACCACAACAGTAAAATTAAATAAAACCAACAAAAATGTAAGCAATGAAAGCAACTTCACCATCAAGAAAACACCATCAAGAAATAAAGCAACTTCACCGCCTGCAAACTCTTTAAATTTTATCCCCTTTGAATTTGAGAAATCATCATTATAAGCAATGACAGCTACAGTTTTAATGGAAGAAGATGAAGTTCTGATATTATAGATTAACATTAGAAAGAAAAGAACTTAAATAAAGACCAAGGACACAAGATTATGATACTATAAGACTAATAAAGCTACTGCAATCAAACTATTTTCCTATGCCATAAAACCAACTTATACTTACATCAGATTTCTTTCTCACACAACTAACTTTTACAGACCCATGAAACCACTCCTTAGAGTCTCTAATGGCCACAACCCCTACTCCCTTCACGACTTCTCTTGACCTATCAACCAAGTCTGAGAAATACAGCCAATAATACAAAATAAATAAATTAAGAATACGAACTCCAACATGAAATCATGGAAGATCTATTGAGCCCATTTATTGTTAAACCAAGATCCATTTCACAACTACCGGATGACTCAATCAATAATTCCACCCAAAATTATTGTCCTCCAAAATTTTAAAATGCCTAGTTTTTCGTTGATTCTCAGAAACTGTGACTCTCGCTTTAAACATAACCTGAGTGCTTTATTTTAATACCAAATTGGAACCATAAAATTTATCATTGATTTGAAATACTGCTTAAATTAAAGATTAAAATTTTGCTTCTAGTGATGAAAAAGTAAAAGATGATTCAGAAAAAAGAAACGAAGCGTCACCTTTATATGATACGACACCACCAATTTCCGCCTTACCATTAATCGCACTATTGATTGATATCACCTTTTTGTTGTAACACAACATACTTGCTTTCTTCCCTTCCACAGAAGATATGCAAGCATTAGTTGTGAGGAGCCTTTAACTTTATTGGAAGAAAAGAAACATGCAATTGTGACAACAACAACAATGTCTAGAATTTAGATCTTATGTAATCACAAAAAAATCATCACTTTAAATTTTAGGCTTAAAACTAATGAACGCATGTGTATATAATTATACGTGTGTATAAATATATATCAGTAAATTCACTATACACATACAAATAAAAATATATTTAAAAATATAAGGTTAGACTAAACAAAGATTTGACCAAATATAGAAAGAAAAAAAGATATAAAAATTATAGAGGTAGTACTCGAATAATATCCTTTAGTTCACCTACTTGAGTAACGGTGCATAATCGCCTTGGATTTATATCTATGGTAAGCGAGTCATAGAGTTTTAGCAGAGTTTAATGTTACGAAATAAAAAACACCTGAAATTAAGTAAGAAAAATATAAACACCTTTCAACATGGCTGGCTGCATCTCTTTTAGGAAACTCTAGAGTAATTGTCGATATGGGCGAGCACTTGTCATAAGATCTTTGACAAATACACACCAATATTCCCAACAATAACAACATAAGTATACCTATCGACTTGCAACAAATACTGAACAAGATCAACAACTATTAACCACTGCACTACGTTATATTCCTCCTAAATTAAAAGTCCTAATTTTACCTTTAACTTATACTTATTAGCAGAATGAGTCACACTAAACAACTACTATTAACAACACGAATCCCATTATGACTGAGCTTAAAAGTAGTATTAGCAAACAGATTATCCAATACATCCTATATTACATCACATGCATATTATCCATTGACGTCAATAATGAATATGTATCCATCATTTAAGAAGAAAATGCAACATAAAGATTGAAAAAAAACATATGTATCCAGCATTTAAGAAGAAGATGTAACATAAAGATTGAGAAATAACACAACATGACGCCAGATCAACATCTATTATTTATACTTCATCCATCCTACTAACAGTAAATTAAACTGATCTATTAACAAGAAATCACAGTGTTCATATGCTTCACCTAACACAACAAACTTTGTAAAGTTGAAGATTTGATAGAGACAGACCTGATTCTTCAACCAGGATCATCATCACCATTATTGGCATTTCCAATAGCATTTGCAACTACATTTTCATTTCCAACAGAAAGATTCCACATCTGCGCCGTCGACCTGATTTCCAGCGGCGCCGCTGTTGACCAAAAAGTTACCGACGTTCATTACTTGGAACTTCAGTGCCACTGACAGGAAGGTTCTCTGAATGCGCACCTGCGCCACCGGCCTTATTTTCTGCTTCGTTGCGGTAGCGTATAATCCTGGAACTCCGGTGCCATCGTTGACCGGATCTGCAGTACCTTCGGCCAGAAGATTGACCTGATTAGCAGCGGTGACGTTGACTGGAAGGATGTCGGCGTTCACTCCTGGAAGTCCAGCACCACTGTTGATCGGATAAGTAGCACCGACGTCCAGGAGGTTGACCTGATTAGCAGCGATGTCGTTGACTGGAAGGATGCCGGCGTTCAGTCCTCGAACTCCATCGCCGTCATTCACCGGATTCGCTGCGTTGACGGGAAGGATGTCGATGTTCAAATTCAGTTGATCCATGCCATTGGCCTGATTTACAGTGGCGTTTGGCTGATCCGCATCATCAGCCTGATTTCCACCGGCGTTTGGCTGATCCGCGTCATCGACCTAATTTACAGCGCCGTTGGCCTGATTTACGGCGGCGTTCCCATATTTCATTTGCTATTAATTTACTAGTAAGATTTAGCTCATGCCCTACCAAAAGGAGTTGGAATGGGGATTAAACATGTTATTCGTTACCTTAAATGTACAAAGGATAAATGTTTATTTTTACTAACATGCCCAATGAAGGCTTTGTTGGTTTTGCAAATGCATGTTATTTGTCTGATCCTTATAATGCTAGATAACAAACTGGATATCTATTCACATATTGTGGAACTGCTATTTCTTGGCGTATGATGAAACAAACTCTTGTAGTTACTTCTTCTAATCATGGTGAGATTTTGGCAATTGATGAATCTAGTTGTGAGTGTGTATGGTTAAGGTCAATGATTCATCATATAAGAGAACACAATGGTCAATCTTTCGGAAAAGAGGCTCCAATAGTTTTATATGAAGATAATGTTGCATGCATCGCAGAACTTAAAGAAGGATATATTAAGGGTGACAGAACTAAACATATCTCACCAAAGTTTTTCTTCACTCATGAACTTCAGAAGAATGAAGTTATAGATGTCCAACAGATCCGTTAATGTGATAGTTTAACAAATTTATTTACTAAGGCGCTTCCAACTGCTACATTTGAAAAGTTAGTTCACAAAATCGGATTGTGCCAACTCAAGGATTTTTAAGTGATGTTATCTTGATGGGGAGTTAATGCGCGCTGCACTCATTTTCCCTTAACCATTATTTTTCCTACTGGGTTTTCCTCATAAAATATTTAATGAGGCAACATTTCATGTGCATTAGATGAATGGACATCCAAGGGGGAGCGTTATGTAATGTTATTTTATGGATGTCCATATTTATTACTTTATACAATTATGTTTCTTTTGTTAATGAGTTTCTTTGTATTGTTATTTCCCTCTTTATATACTAGTATATATACCCATTATCATGGTATAAACAATACACTGAATACAATTAATTTTCCTCAAATTACATGACCGGAAGGTTGCCGGTGTTCAGTACTAGAACTCTAGTACCACCGACCGGAAGGTTCTTTGGACGCGCATCTGTGCCGTCGGCTTAATTCTCTGCGTCATTGGCTTAATTTGCGACAACGTTCAGTCCTGGAACTCCGACACCACCGTTGACCAGATCTGCAGCGCCGTCGGCCAGAAGATTGACCTGATTAGCAGCAGCGACGTTGACTGGAGGATGCCGGCGTTCACTCCTGGAAGTCCAACACCGCCATTACTCGGATAAGCAGCACCGATGGCCAGAAGGTTGACCTGATTAGCAGCGATGTCATTGACTACAAGGATGCCGAAGCTCAGTCCTGGAACTCCACCGCCATCGTTCACCGGTTTCGTTGCGTTAACGGGAAGGATGTCGGCG
>JAUEJK010254620.1:0-10126 GCA_032274865.1 Eryngium alpinum
AGTTAATTAATTCAAAAAGATTCTGTGAATTGTATTCAACCCCCCTTCTACAATTCATCTTAATTCCGGGACAAACAATATATATATATATATATATATATATATATATATATGAGTTAGTTCCAGAGTCCTTGGTGGCTAATAAGCATTTTACAGCAACCTGATTTTAAACCATTGGATTGAAAATCGGATTGCTTTGGTTGAAATTGGTGACGTGACATTCGGTATAATTTTCACCGGATTAGGTAAATATTCGTTACAATTTCTACCGGATTTGTTTAGAACGAAATTATACCAAATTAACCCTCTAATTACAATGTCTTAATTGCATTGACCCGTTGACCATTCCGGTATTAATTCTACCAGATGCATTCAGAGGAACCTAAACTTAAATTCTAATTACATACTCCAGTGCCGCGAGATAATTTTCCGATTTCTTGCACAGTGATTTGAGATATAGTTTGTAGCCACCAATCATGGTTTCGCCCAAAAAGATTTCGCATAGAAGGGTAAGTGCATCAACTTCAAGCGCTCCAATCGTTCTCGGAACATGTAGCGAAGGTGCGCTATATGCTCCAAAAAATTGGCCTAACCCCGGCGATACATAGAAGTGGGTTGTTGGTACTAGATCGACGAGTTTGGGTTACTATAGTGACCATTATGTGATTGCTCCTAAAATGCTACAGATTTGGCCTCGGAAAAAAGTTTCGTTGAGAAGCAAGGCGACCATTTGGGAATTCGTGAGGACCAATTTTCCGGGAACTGATGTTGAAGCTTTCTGGAATTCATTTCAATGGGAGATACCTGCACCTAAACAGAAATTTGAGAAAAAGGAATTTGGTAAGACATGTGATTCACTATTTTTTGAGATATGTATAGAAATAGTTGTTGAAGTCTCATATGTAGAGACATGCAAAATATAATCTGGTGTGCTTACTTATTTACAAATGCAGTAATAGTACAATAGGCTTTAGAGGATGATGTAATTTGATGAAAACCATTTGATTTCTTGGGTGACCTGTGATAGTGAGAGAGCGTGAGATTGTTGGTTTTAATTTATGAGAATATAGAGATAACATGCATGTGCCTTTACGATTGTATGATCAAATATATACAGCGTGTGTTTATTTATAACTTTGCAATTGCATACTTCAATATAAAATTGAATTTGTTTGTGATTGGAACTTCAAATTGATGGCTGTATTTATAGATTTAGTAAGGGTTCATTAACTATAGGAGCAGTTCCATAAAGTTTCACCTTTTATTGCATTGCACCCTTGTTTCTGTTAAAGACGCAAATGCAGTAATAGTACATCATAGTTTTACTTGAGAAATGAGGATAGTTAAGAAAAATGAGTTAATTACTTAATATTATTCGATAACAAATAATAGGACATGGCATGTGGAATCTGTGATCTTTTTGGTTGTATGTGGTTATTATTATTACCAAATTTCTCCCCTGGTACTATTCAATTTGTTATTTTCTAAGGGTTTATTTTGTTGTTTATAGATTTGGATATTGTGAGAGTGGCATTGTTGATTGTTTATTATTTGCTTGATCTACATTATTGATTGGTTTGTTTAACTATTGCTACTGTCATGGCTTCATTTTAGTTTCCAAAAAATGTAGTTGAGGTTGCGACGGAGTTGAATGAGTCTGATGCTCCTACCAAAGAAAGTAGCTCAGAAGAAGAATCAAGGGAGAGAAACAAACGCAAAGAGAAAGTGGGTTTGTGTGCAAGAGATATGGTAGCAGAGATGACACCATAGGTGGGTATTGATGGACTGAGAAGGAGTTCCAGAAGAACAGCTATTGGGGTACAGGTAATAGAATGCAAATGCAGTTTCTGTACTTTTTAATTACCGCTATCTTTAATTGTGAATGTGTGATATTCACATGGTCAAAAATAATGTGGTTTCAGTTTACCAACACATACAATAATCCTGTGGTGATCGATGATGGCGAGGAGGCCCCTGCAGATGGCCATGTGACGGTTGCGGGTGTTATATTGAATGCCCCAACATTTTACCTGAATGGTAGGAAAGTGTGTAGAATAAAGGCACTGATCCGAGCGATTGAAAAGGCATTAACAGATGTTGAAGTTGGTAAAAAACAAGCACTGGAGGAAGAAAGGCATAAACTACTGGCGAGTCAGGCAAGGAGACTTCTTCTGAAGTAGATGCATGTGCTTGTTGTGGAAGGGCAAGTGGATTTCCTCAAAGCTTTGAATTATATCTCCTATATATTTTGTGGTTGTTGTGTAGACTTAAACCCGACTTTTGTGAAGACTTTTATCCTACTTTTGTTTATCCCCATAAATGGGGATGTAATTGGTTGAATGTAAATATCTTGCTGTAATTGTGGCAGATGGTATTCAGACCTTATTCTATTATTTTAGGTGCAATATTTGACGTGGAAATTACTCTTTGCTTTTCTTTTGTAATGGCTTATACTCATATATATACTCAATAACAGCAGAAATAGTAGCTAGTGAAAAAGAGGCAAATGAAATATAATAACAAAAAGACATAAACTTCAAAATGAACTTAAACAAGTAAACACATTGGATATATACTCAATGTGTAGAACACAAAAGCAAAATTATTAAAAACAATAATTTTGCTTCTGAGAATTGTAGGGGGGTGAATATAATTCTATACAACTTCTTGGATTTTTCAACAACTTTCAAATAACCAGAAATTAAAATGAAGAACAGAAATTATAACTTCTGCAGAAAGAAGAACACAAATTATCAAAGCCTAACTTTCATTAAAACTTTGAAAGTTTCTATGACAAGCAAACTTGCTTTCCTAGCTATAATTTATTACAAGAAACAGCTTCAAAAACCAATTCTAAGAAAGCTACAATCCTCTTTGTATCTTACTCAATACAAAGCTTCTCTCTCTCTTAGAAGTTTAAGCTATGAAAATCACACCTATTTCAGAATATAAGGTTGCTATTTATACAAGAAAAGAAAGCTACAATTTCTCCCCTGACATGTGCACAACATGCTCATTTGTCCACCAAATTTATCTTTAGTGTGGACCACTTGATGTTGACATACTGCACTCCATATCCTTTCTTTCCTTGTTTGGTTAAGCACAATTTGACACATGTATTCTGGACCACCAGCTTCCTTCCGAATTCTGCAATTTTGCTAACATAATTGAGGCTCCATCATCAGATTAAATCTTGATGCTACAGCTGGCAAATCAATCAAAGTCCCCTGATCATATCTCCTTCCCTGATGTTGGACTTTGCTCCCCTGAAGTTGTTTTGTAACCTGATGCAATTAGCTCCCCTGAAGTACAAAACTCCCCTGATGGATACTTATCCCCTGACAGGTAAGTTTGTCCCCTGAAGTTTTGTTCTGTTGCCTAATAGATTCTCCCCTGATGAGATTATTTCATCCAACAGACTTTTATTCTATCCTTTTGCTCTTATAATTTCTATACAAGTATTGAGTAATTTATTCTATGACTATATCTAAGACATCATCATCATCATCATCAAAACATTATTCCTAACAAAAATAACAGCAGAAATAGTTGCTAGTTAGTAGGGGGAGATGAGGGTATTCAATGTTGACACGAACATGCACTTTCTTGAGGAGAAGAGGGTCCATGATCATTGCATTCACATAGTCCACCAATGGGTGACCATGTTAATAGTCCACACATATTAGCGCAAATGGTTGAATTTGTAGATGACTAGTTATTCCGTCCGCATACAGTGGCTTCCTAATTGCCCTCGCCAAATAGCTAGTCCCCTCCATGGACCAGTACACATATGGAACATTAGTAAATTTGATCCATAATTTACTAGAAGTTGGGGTGTCCTGAAACCCGTCTGCAATCCCCCAATCCTAAAATAGCATTGGAATGATATCAAAGGCAGTGCACATTTCAGCCATAACTCTGTGTTTGTCGGACGTGTTATCAAAACGGAAAACATAAATCCCATCGGATTTCCGTCCAACTTCAACTAAATAAAATGTTGGCCAATTTTAAAATGCTATACTCCGTACCCTTTCAAAACACAATGACCAAACACACAATGTGCCTATAATGTAAAACTTCATACGAGAATTACCTTGCGCTAATACGTGAACCGGTGGCTCAACGAGTTGCAAGTTTGAGTTGTTTAGAGGAAGATATTGAAATGCAGACTGATTTCCTCCTCATTGGACTGTAGATAATGAAATAAGGGTTGCGTTCTCCTCCTCTTTCTCCTCTTCAGTGTGCATATTCTTCAGATCTGCAACATCTCTGACCCCCACATGTTGATATAATCGTCAGCATCCAAGGGACTCCCTTCAAAATTAACATTGGTGTATTGGCTTACCATTTCGTAGTGGAGAGGGTTCAATAAATGCTTGAAACTAAAAAGTAATTGCACTGTTTAAACGAAACCCTATTTTCAATTTAAAAGCAAGAAAGAAGCCCGTTAGAAATATTAACGGATACATTAAATTTTGGATAATAAGGTAGGTGGGAGATTCAAACATACGACATCTTAGAAAAAGTCAGAAATCAAAAAAATTAACTGTTTTGGTGGAGCAAAGAAAACCTAATTGTATATTCAAACAGCCGCAACTGAAGATAGGGATCCACGGGAGGTACGAATTGAGCCAAAGCAGCGTTGAATTCTTTGAGGGATTACTTTACATTTTGCTAAGTAATGGCTTCCCGTTATTTACAGTCCATTAAGGCTAAACATGCCAGTACCTCACAGCCACCGGCTACTCCTATACATGTGGATGACTTGGGTCATGCTTCGAGTAATGTTAATAAGTAAACTGCTGATATAGGTAGTGATGACACTGTGCCTTATGTAGGTAAGAAATTCAGTAATTTGGAAGAAGCGGAGAAATTCTATAGGGACTATGGCGTAGCTAATGGTTTTGAAATCAAAATTCGTAATACTCATAAACATGGTAAAACTAATGAGGTCTCA
Source organism: Eryngium alpinum (assembly GCA_032274865.1). NCBI lineage: Eukaryota > Viridiplantae > Streptophyta > Magnoliopsida > Apiales > Apiaceae > Eryngium > Eryngium alpinum. Next base: position 4,958 of record JAUEJK010254620.1, read on the forward strand.
GCTCGATTATTTGGTTGTCCGAGAGACACGAATACAGTACATAAACCTTTGGTGGTAGGTGAAAATGGTGTGTTAAAAAATGAGTGAGGGCATAGTGATGTGATTAGGAAGATAGGATGTGGAGAAAGAACGTATGTGGTTCATAAAGTGAAAACATGTGACTAAGAAGTGTCGGATGTGGATCTGGCTCATAATCACGAGATGGTGAGTCCAACTAAAACACAGTTTATGCAACGGGAAAAGAATGTGTCCGCTGCAACCAAGTACTTGATTGAGACTTTTGATGAAGTCGGCATACCTCATAGGAAATCTTTGAATCATTTTGGAAATGCTGCAGGGGGGATAGATAAATTAGGCTTTGATGGACAGAACATAAGGAATATTTTGCAGGATCAACAAAAAAAAGGTATTGATACGAATGATACCCAAGCCGGTCTGGATTTATTACTAAACATGGATGCAGAGTCATCCGATAAATTTTTCTATAGGCTAAAAGTGGATGATGAGGGTATACTGCAGTGTATATTGTGGGTGGATCCTAGGTCCCTTGCAGCGTATGGAACTTTTGGCGATATTGTAACGATTGACACAACATATAGGAATAATCATTACTCAATGCCATTCGTTAAAATTTCAGACAATCCTAATTGGGTTTGCACTAATGAGCGACGAATCAGAACCAATCTTTGAGTGGGTGTTGAGCACTTGGTTGGAAATGGTGAAGGATCGACAACCTATTGCCATTATTACTGATCAGGATAAAGATATGAGGAACACAATAGCCAGTGATGCCACATACGAAGCATTTGTTATGTACTTGGCATATATCCAGTAAGTTTCCAAAAAAAATGTCTACACTTTATACAAGGTTTCCAGATAGTTTTAAAGAAGACTTCAATTACTGCGTTTACAATGCATTGACAGAGGAAGAGTTTGAGGATAAATGGAGTTCATTGGTGGAGACTTATGAGTTGGAGGATCATACTTGGCTTTCGTCAATGTATGCAATTCGTCATAAATGGATTCGCGCATTTACACGAACCATATTTTCTTGTGGTATGACAACAACATCAATGAGCGAGGGAATGAATGCTTATTTTGACGAATTTGTGAAGCTTACTACTGGGATTAAGGAGTTTATTCAGAATTCTGTCCGTCCATTGGTTGAAATATACCTATAACTGGTATGCCTAAAATAAAACATACGTCCTCTCGTGTAACAATCGTCTCTCCACTTGGAAGATGAAAAGTATCTGTCTCCTATCGCCGTTGCTCAACCAAGGCAGTAACTAAGGCAAAATCACTCTGAAGGAAGCTAGCTCTGTCAGCCAAAATTCCAAACCCCCATTCATCCAGCAGTCTCTCCATCCTCGGAGTCAAATCCCTATCCCATAAAACATTAGTATGACATATCTTTTTCAAAGTTCCCCTCTTTTGACCTTGCCAAATTTGTGTAGATACATGTCGGCGGTAGTCGTCCAACTAATTTTTATCAAAAGGCCCTTCCTCAACCTTCAAAGGGCCCTAACATTTTAAAATAACCAATCTCAGAATTAAAATAACCAACTTCAGCAATCTAACAAGACAAGCATTTCCACATACTATTAATCCAGATATTTACTTCCTCTTCAGTAGCAATGGCTTGTTCGTCAACAAATTGAGTTCCACCTTCCTCAATCGGACATTGTTCAACCTTCAGAGGTTCCTACATGTTCAGATTAATTTATTTAAAAAACACAATGAACATCCACCTTACACAAACACACATTCTACTATTACACTTACTTGTTCTTTACCATCCATGTTGTCATTTCAAAACTGCCGGATGCTCACTTATACAGCTACAATTTGAATTAAACTTGTACCAGAGAAGCCTCTTACTGATGGGAATCTCAACCAAAAACAGTGAAATCTGGGTATAACACAAGCGATTGGGTAACAAGGGTGTGGGAATTGGAGCACTTCAGCAATAAGGGTTTCGAAATTTTCTAGAATTTGAGTTCTTCACAATATATACATACACTCCTATAATCCGGTAGAAATTGAATCGGATCAATGAGGGTATTTCGGTAAACAGTCTGTGAATAGTTAAGGATAATTTCGTCCTTTAACAACCAAGAAAATTTTGGTCAAGTTAAGTTCTAAACAAATCCGGTACAAATGTTTCTGAATCCGACAGAAAGAATACCAGATGTTTGGGGACCGCTGTTCATCACAATTGTTCGATTTTTGATCCGGTTGTTTAAAATCAGGTTGCTGTAAAATGCTTATTAACCACCCAGGGCTCCGGATTGGGACATATATATATATATATATATATATATATATATATATATATATATAAAATCTTTCTAGGACCAGCTAACCCTATGACTCACCACCCGTAGATTGCACATAACCCTTTGCTAGTGCACTTTTTTTTTCGATAAATGATTAATAGTATAAAGAAGAACTACAAAGTATATAATTTACGGGTAAATTCCTGGAATAATTCCTTATTGGCAATGACAATCAACAAAAGAAACCATCCAAGGGGCAAACCCCATAACATAAAATCAAGAACACATCTATAACATATACACGGGGTATTACTCGGACCCTTCCTACCTCACTGGCAAATGCATGATCAAACAGGATTATACTTATATATCATAAAACTGACTACAAGTGGAGAGCTTGTCTCTGATCATAATCTTTATAATGCATGTGAGTGTCTCAAAATTTCGAGGTAAAGAACCATATACTTTATTATTTCGCTTCTGCATCATGGTAGACCATAGTTCCCAACACCAAGCTGGCTAAATTGCTCTTGGGCTGTTATAGGCGAAAAATGTTTGCAATAGGAGTTGATAAGGATTTTGCTGGTGGCAGAATATGACATTGTTTGTTGCTGATGTTTCTGGTGTTATCACAATGAAAATATATGATTAAGAGACTCATTTCCCTTGTTACAGAACACAAAAATGAGGTCTATATTCATCCCAAATTTAATTATGTTGTCTTTAGTTAGTAACTTATTGCACAAAGCTAACCATAAAATTAAGCTGTACCTTGAAATCCTAGGCTTACTCTAAACTATCTTAGCAAATTCTCCAATGAAAATGACTGTCTCAACCCATTCTAAATATAAGAGACCTTAACTTTGTCGCATGAGATATCCTTTTAGAGCACCTTATCACAACCTAAGGAAGGTGGATGACATGAATACAGTAAATCCCGGAGTTAAGATAGGAGACTATGGGCCAATTGGAGGAGACTCCAACCTCCAACGCTAGTGATTGAGGATAGCTTGGATTTAACAAGCAACTTCAGAGTTGGAGGAATGGGATGAGAGAGGATCTGACCCCTTAGCTAAGGGTCAGTCCAGAGGAGAATAAGATTACCATCACCCACCAATCACATAAGATATAAACTAGCTTACTTTAATACGCAACTGCATAATTTCTTACGGACTCCAGGAATATTTTGAGAGGATATTGACCGTCTAGAAGATTGTCATTTTAAAAATAGTACAATGCATCCAGTTCACTTATATAGATTTTGAATTAAATACGATATCTTGTATAGAAGCTTGACCGTTAAGGTTAAATTCCCACTCTGACATGTTAATAAGGCAATGCCACCCTCCTCTTTCTTCCTTACGACATCTCATCAGACGACTTTCAAGCCGAAAGAACCATCATTCTTACCTGTCCAAAGGAAGCATGCTAACATGCTATAATTACAAGTTTGATTAGCAAGCTTCCCCCAACACAAGATAGAAATCTATAGGTCTAACTGCAAATTCTATTTTCAATAGCCTTAGTAAGAGGCATGCAGTCCCTTAAGGAAAGGCGTGATGTTATTAGCGGCACTCCCAAAAATTTAATCGGTAGTGAGCCATATTAAAATCCCGACAAGGTGATAAATTCTCCATAACATCCACATGTGTCTTAGAAAAGAAGCAATGAGTTTTTATTGGTTGGGCTTCAAACCAAAAATCTTTCCGAACTCTTAGATGCAACGGTACACAATTCGAATGGACTTGAAATCACCAGGATAATATAACATTACGTCACCGGTGAAACAAACATGGTTGAGTTTCTTAACATCCGTACACTAGTGAAAGGTGAACTCTGGTTCGCTTTGGAGTCTTAAGAAAACTTCCATAACAATTATAAAGAGATATGGTAAAAGGGTCCCTGTCGCAATCCTCTATTACCCTTAAAAATAACTCTTCAACGAACCATTGATTTTAACAGAGAAGTATGGAGATGAAATACAATTCTGAATCCAATCAATAAATATAACAGGAAAGCCCATACATGCCATAGTAGAGAAGAGAAATGCTAATTGAAGGTGTCGAATGCCCTTTGTATATCTAATTTAATAACACATCTAAAAGGTCCAGAATATAGGTGATATCCCCTACATAGCACCTGAGCTAGTAGAATTTGTCCCCAATCAAACGATTTTCGATGATTGCTGCTTAATTTTTAAAAACTAACAGATTGAGAACCGGCCTGAGACGATTAGTCAGCAACTTTATAATGGACTTGTAGACAACTGAATGACAAGATATGGATCTGAAGTCCGTAATTTGAAAGGGGTTCGCGACTTTCGCTACAAGAGAAATAGCAGCCGCTGCGAACACAAGCGATAGGGATCCTTTTCTGAAGAAAGAGAGCACCGCAAATACAAAGACACCCCACCACTGGCCATACACAAAGAAAGAATTCTACCGTGAAACCGTAAGGGTCCAGAGTTTTCTTGCGATCAATACCTTTCAATATTGTATAGACATCAGTTGCTGATATAGGTACAAACATGCGAAATATCAAGTCTTCATTTAGCCTTAATAAGGGAATATCTTATGCACAATCTGTAGACTGGATGGTATACCCAACATAGCAGTAAAATATGATTTTACATGTTCGAGATTTACTCAATGAGTAGATAGAGTAGTAAAATTATCTTGTTGCATCGAGATAATTTTATTAACATTCCAACACGCCTTATTTTGTTAAAGACGAACGGTGGATTATTATCTCATTTATCCAACTAGAAAATCCGAGACTTTTGATGCTAGTACTATTATTCAGTCTTAATTTTCTGTTGTAAAAATTGGTCAAGAACAGAGAAATCACAATAACAATGAAAATAGCTTGAGACGTGTAGGAGACACTGTCC
>JAUEJK010254730.1:0-10125 GCA_032274865.1 Eryngium alpinum
AATCTAATGTCTGATGAGCATGGAAATGGATTGCAGCAAATAAACGATGGATGTGATAACGATGCCAGTGTAAATGTGGATGAGATCTGTGATAACATGTGTTCACCAGAGGCTATTCAAACTTCAGATTCGCAAAGGGAGTCGGAGCAAATACACCTTGGTTGTGACTCTGGTTCCTCCATTTCCCATGTTAACTCAGACAAACGACATTTCTGCGGTTCGATGTATGTCGGGGATAGTTGTGTTTCTGATAGTAATAAGCTGTTTGGATTTGATCTTTTAGCTCACAGTTCAGATTCAGGTGTTCCATTAAACAGCTCAAAGAAAATTGAAGGCCACTTGGATCCTATGTTGTCTCATGCTGGCCCAAGTTATTCCATTCAAAACTTCACTTATGCAGTTGATCCTTTAAATATTGGATATGTAGTTTTTGGAAAACTTTGGTACAATAAACAGATGATATTCCCAAAAGGTATACTGTCCTAGAAAGTTTTCCTGCTTTATAGAAATATTCCAATCGTTCAAATTTGGAACTTGACCCTTCTCCCTCCCTCCCATTGGCTTATTTCTGCAGGATTCAGAAGTCGCGTAAAGTTCTTCAATATTCTCAATCCAACAGAAATGAGTAGCTATATATCAGAAATTTTGGATGCTGGCTTTCTGGGGCCTTTATTCAAGGTATTGTAATACCCTAAATCTTGGTTTCAGAAAATAGCAAGGTTGAACGGTTGTGTCATTCAAAACTATAGCAGCATACCAGTGACAATTAAGCATACTTTGCCATCTCCTATTTATTTCCATTTTTCCGAACCAGTTTGTAGCTTATTACAAGAATGCATTTGTAACTTTTAACTTTTCATATGCTTCCCTTCCTAGTGGATTGCTTCTAGTAAGATCTTTTGACCTTTTCGCGAAACTGTCAAAACCGACAATTATGTGTCAATTCAAATTGACTGAACTTTAAATAGACGTGTTAAGCATATTTTTGATGTCCCTTGGACTTCAGTTAACAACTTGTAGATATTCTACTCTATTAGCACTATTCTGTAGGAAACGGAAAATCCAAGTTTCCTTCGAAGGAAGTATGGTTGGAGTTGTTGATCAGATGACCTATTTTTGTCCTGCATGTGAAAGAGCATATTTAAGATTACCCAGAGATAATTCTACATGCTATTGTTTTTTTTTCTTCAATTCCGCTGTGTCCTAATATCCTTTTTCCTAATGATATTAAATCCAGGTTTCATTAGAGGAGTCTCCAGATCAGAGTTTTACAGATGTCTCAGCCCAGAAATGCTGGGAACTGGTGTTGCATAGACTAAATCAAGAAACGACGAGGCTTCAAAGCCAAGGAAAAGCAACTTCCTCTGCTCAATATCCACAAAACATTAATGGACTTGAAATGTTTGGGTTTTCTTCTCCGCTCATTGTTAAGGTAATTATATTTACTTGACCTGTTGTATGTTAGTATGACAAACAATGCCAATGAAATATGACCCTTAGATGATTATCAATATTCCTGTGGACTCACTTAACATGCTTGCATGATTTTTAATACTCTGGAAAACAGGGTGAGTTTTGTTTCGGATCATTTTAGCCTTCAAATACGACTTCATTAGTTTTCAGCAGGATTATTAGGCTTTGACACAATATGAACCTGAAGTCGGTGCCTGAGTCGTGAAGCGTACTTTTAAAATGTGCAAAATCTTAGACTTAAAAATACAAATTAAACCTGGATGTTCACTACATTTGAAAAATTGAACCTCAAACCCGCAATTTCACCTTATTTGTGAGTGCACTGAGGGGATGTAATCTTATGGGGTTTCCTAACTTGAGATGTCCTACCAGCAACAGGGTTTTGCATGATAAAGTCACTGTCTCATCTCTCTCTTCCATGTACAAGGTTTCACATAAACTACATCTGTGTTTGACGCGGCTTAAGCTTCTAGGTTATATATTAGCCTAGGTCACGTAAAAGAGTGTAAAAAAAGCAAAACTAAAATTTTAGAAAGAGTCTCATTTGCATTTAATTCAATCCTTTTCTGTTTATGAGAACTGAATTATATTTTTATGCATTTATAGACCGGTTAGAGCTGATATAATAAAGAGTGTTGTTGCAGGCTATAGAAGATCTTGATCCAGGCCATCGCTGCTCCGAGTACTGGAACCACAAGTTTTCAGATAAGGAGGAGAACATGGACAACCACCATGAATCACCAGCAACTTCAGCCAATCCTAGAATTGCAGAAAACTACCCTTCCGGATCAAATTCCTCTGTGGGGGAAACAGTGCCAACAATATCTGGAAACATGATGCCCATTGATAGTGATTCACTTGATGAAGAATCAATGTCTATATTACGAAGATTGCTGAAAAAAGCAAATCCGGAAGAGTTGAAAATAATTCGTAGAATATTGTGTAGCGAGTCTGGAGGCCCTGAGCGGAGACTGGCACTCGCAGCACTGACAGAGGAGATCTGCACAACATGTACATAACAAAATTTTGAGGTCTCATCATTCTTTCCTTAGTAGCTTTTCATAATAATAATCATTATCTTCATTATAGGCGCAGTCTTTCAAAATTAGCTATTAATAGGAGAGAATCATAAGCTTGGTCAAGCTACAGATGTTAGTCCTAATATTACAATCTTTGATTTACACCAGTGTAGAAATGAATTTAAGATGGTTGTTCGTTTAGAGGTTAAGTGCTACTCATCTCGTACTTATTTAACCAGAATATGGCTCGTTTAATAAGAAATGAAGTTCGATAATGAGATTGTTGTTCGTTTATAGATCCGGCTCTACTCATTTCGAAGTTAACTTGTTTAACGCGAACGAGCCTCGATTGGATTAACAGGCCAGTGAAGAGGCACAAAAATACACACAAGGCATCCATTCACTTCCTACTTTTCAACCATATTGTTCTTAAGTACTTATTAGGTTATGTGCAGAATTCTCATGAATTCAGTCATTCAAATGCACGCCCTAAACTCACCTTTTCACCATTCCACTTATAAAAACCCTCCCATCTCATAACTAGTTTTCTCACACAATGGCTACTACTACTATCCATCACTTTCTAATTCTTGCATTCTTCCTCCTTTCCACTTCCCACTTCTTGTCAGCCACTTCTCGGTTAATCCCAGATGACTTCAGCAAACAACCCCACCATCGTCTCTCACCGGATTCTTCCACAAATCTTGATCAACATTCTCTTTTTTCGACACCATTGGCCAGAAACAAGTCCATGCCAACAGAGTCATCGTTAACTTCATTTCCTACTTTTTTAAGGCCTATTATTTTCCCTTCACCATTTGGAAGATTTAGACCTACTTTTCCGTTACCATCACTGCCAAAAGTACTACCAAGGTTTCCTCCATTACTTCCACCTATTAATCACCATGAACCTGATATGCCAAGCAAGCCCTCTGTTCCGTCCGATCAGCCTGCACCGCCGACAGGGCCTACCTTCGCAGGCTCACCACCAGCTGCAGCACATCCATGAAGTAGTTATTAATGCATGTTGTTTTCATCTTTCTCTAGCTCTGTAATCATCCTTGTAATTCAGGCAAAGGTATCCAATAAACTAATGCAAAAAATACAAAACTTTAAGAGTCAATGGAAGGTGTGTATATACATATGTGTAATGTGTGTTTTGATCCTCTTATATATTTAAAAATTGATCATTTATTTTATTTTTTAGTGATGATATATAGTTTGAATATTTTAGTTCGATTTTCTAAATGTTATATGGTAAACTGGTAATATGACATAGGTGATTAAGATGTGATTTTTTTCTTATATATAAACAATTATATTTATATATATATTTTTATATTTCAGTCAGATTAAGAGATATATTATTTTTTTTAATTTTATTTTAAAAAGCAGCAATATATAACTAAAAATAAAGAAGGTAAAAACAACAGGCCTTAAACCCAATAAGACAAACCCAATCCTGAATATTCTCCTTGAAACCAATCTATTTATCCTCCTGATATTGGGCCTATTCATCCAAATGTCCAGCTGCTCTCTGGTCCAGGTGCTGCTGCTGGGCTTTGATTTTGGAGATTATCATGGACAAAGTTTTGGAAACCCCAATATTAATCCATTAAAATTGCTTTATTATTAATGGACTGTTTATTTAACACTGAATTTTAGTTTATAAATTAAATTAAATATTAATTTATTACTTATTCAAATTTATAAATTAGAAATAAATATTACACAAACACTCTGATTAATTAATTGAGTCATTTACCTCTAATTGTTTTTCTAATTTGAAATACTCTGATGATAATTAATTGTTGCCCGCCTGGAAAAGAGCACGAGTGAGCAAGGTGATACGTTCAGAGTCTTCAGACTCTAGACTCCAAGTGTCCAACTTCTGATAGGCTAGTATTGTACTCAGATAAATTAATTAAATATTAATAAATTTTATGTTTTAAAAATAATTTGAAAAAGGATATATATTAAAAATAATTTTAAATTATTATTTTTAATATATACTCTTATAAATATAAATATATATTATTAACATTAATTTTATTATAATAACTTAATATTAATATAATAATAATATTATTTTATTTAATATATATATACATATAATTATATATAATATATTTTATAACTTATATGTCTTGATTTATTGATTAAATTTTATATATCTAATTAAGATTTGATTTAAACTTTTCTTAGTGATATTTTTTATTAATTTATTTACAATTTTCATAATATATATATATATATATATATATATATATATATATTATTTAATTACATATTTTTAAATGAGAAATTTTAATACACTAATTTTAATTATGTAACTTCTATAATGTAAAGTTTAGGCATATAGGAGTTATGTCTTTTTTGAGATTTTTGCATGTCTTCACAAAACTATATGTTTAACTAATTTAATAGTTTTGTGTACACAACCATCTCTTCTAGACATGATTCGAATTTCGACAGGGTTACGAGCAAATTCTTTAAAATTAATTGATTTTCCGGTGGTTCATCCAATTTTAATATTAATACTTTTTAGTAATATAAAATATATATCATTTGAGTATTTACATACTTAACATCATCACAAACAAAATTATTTTAATTTTTTTCCTATATCTTATTGAAATTTACACCTAATTCGAGCTATTATATTAGATGTGAAGTGGGTTGTTTGATAAACAAGTCTCACGATATTCATTATGCATTCATTAACTATTAAAGAGAATAGTTAATATGATATTAATTTGTATTTATTAACTATTACGAGAATAGTTAATATCATATTTAATTCATTAATAGGAGGAAATCGAAAGATTTTATAACTGACAAATTAATATCATATTTAGTGCCACAAATGAATAATTTTACAACTGCTAAATAATTGAATGTGACCTTTGGGCGGTGCACAAGCACAATAATTATTTTCAGTTTCAAAAAATCACTATATATATGAACAATCCTCAAACAGATTTCTCTTCTGAAAATTCTGAAAAATACTCTTAGCAAAGTATTCTATCAAAGTTTATAGGCCAAAAAGCTTTGATAACCTTTTCTTTGAGACTTGATCAAATCCGGAGGTGTGATGCAGCAGTCCGCGGCCAACGATCTAAATTTCGTGCGGAGCATCGGCGACCAAAAGAATAAGCGTTAAAACCGTCAAGTTTCTGTTAAACTTTCTTGATTTTCTTATTTGCAGGTCTAGTTTTCTAACATATTTTTTATTAATAAAAAAAATAATAATAAATCAAGAATTGATGGGCACATGTACACATGCCCACAAATGCATGGAATTGTATATTAAGTATACATGGTTGATGGAATTTGCAGGTCTAGTTTTCTAAATTTTTATTTGATATAAAAAAGTTATAAAAATATTAAATATAATTATACGATCAAAGCATTTAAAAATACGTATTTTCAACAAAAAAAAAAGCATTTAAAAATACGTAACATAAATTAACAACTTATATTTAGAGAAGGAGATCAAAGTATTTAAAAATACATAACATAAATTAACAACTTATATTTAGGGAAGGAGAGAGTACAATGTAACACTTGAACAACTTGCATGTTCACTTTTATTAATCACAACAAACACTAAGTTTCACACCATATATATAATTATCAAAACATAAAACCAAATACAACATATAAAAAGCCAAATATAGAAAATTAATAAAACAAGATTAAAAAAGTAAACTTATAAAGCACAAATAAAAATGGATATCATCTTCTTCTTCTTCTAGTTCTCTGGAGGAGGTGGACCCGGGAGAAAACTAGGTAGATTAGGGAGTGAGCTTGGTGGAAGAATCTGTGGGAATGGAAATGGAGGAAAAATGTTTGGCAATGGAGGTACAAATGGAAGTGGAGGTAGTGCTGATGGAAGTGGAAGTGGAAGAAAAAACTTCTCATCACCCACCTTTGCCTTACTTCCATTTTCAACCTTCATCTTTTCTTTATTTGCACTTTCCTCCCCAACATTTGTCTTTTCACTCAGTTGACGTCCAAATGAGAGAGTGCACGTAGCCATAACCAAAGTTAATAAGAACATGACATTGACAATGGTTTTAAGTGAAACCATTTTTTTTTTTTTTTTTGTGTGTGTGTGTGAAAAAGTAGTAAGGTGAAGAGAAAGGGAGGGAAGGTTGGTTGGTTTTGTGATTAGATTTGATGAATGCTTGGCTTTATATAGACCTCCGCCATGCTATATAATATGCCACTTTTAATAAATTACTTTTGTAAAGAAATAATCTTTTAATCCTTTACGAAATTATCTTAGAAGTCACAGCAGAGAACACATGATTAATAATTAATCAACCTATGTTGACTAATAACTTAATTATATGCTCTAGTCTTTTTTATATGATATTATTAATTTTAATACGTATTTTTAGGTGCTTTGATCGTTTAATTAAAAATATTATTTTTATATTTTTTTAAAATAAATTTTTAAACTTTAATTTTTTGTTCAGAAAAAAATTTAAAAATAATATTTCTAGCTATACGATCAAAGTACTTAAAAGTACGTGCTAAAGTTGAACAACATCTTATAAAAGAGCCCAGAGGTAGTAAATATCATTTGAAGGAAACAAAACATTTATAGTCGACCAAATGACTAGAAAATATTTATGTGATCTAATATTATAGATTTTTATTCTAAGTATAAAATATTTAAATTACATATATGACCTCATATAATTATATTGAATAAAATTTAATTCGGTAATATTTAACTTTTTTAATATTTTTTATTCTATCTATACTTGAAAAACTTATTAATATATATTAATTTTATAATTTATCTACATATATAACATAATCTTAAATTAACATTAAAAAAAATTAGTAAAAATAAAACAAAAGAGATATACACAAATTTTCCTAATAATATATCACATGTTAAACCTTTCTTTCTTTAGTGACATTTTAAAAATATTTTTTTAATAGAAAGTAAAAAGGCAATACAAATGCAAGCTAACTAAGTTACTATTTACGGTGAGCTTTAACTAGCTTTAAATTGTATTACTAGGTGAGATACTCGTAGTCAAAATTTCCAAAAGGCTGCTAACTAAGTTACTATTTACGGTGGGTGGTGGCCTGGTGGGTTGTCAAAATTGTTGTATTAAAAATTAGAGTTTTTTAGTTTAAATAATATAATTTAATTCATAAATTCATATAATTTAATAACTTACGTGCTAATAAATTGATCAATATATTCAATTCAATTGGCTCACTTTAATAGATAAATATACCTAATTCATTGTTTCATTCCAGTTAGGTGGACTTGGCCAATATTTTCAATAATAAAATAAAATAAAATTTAAAATATATAAATTTTAAAATATATATTTTAAAATTATATATTTAATTAATTTTTATTCAAAAATATAGGAAATTGTTTTTAATTAGATTTTTTTTGAAAAAAGTATATATATTTAAAAATTTCAACAATAAAATAAAATGAAATAAAAAATATATATTTAATTAATATTTTTCTAAATAGAAAAAAACTTTAAAAATTATATATTTATTTTTTTAAAAAAATATAAAATTTATATTTATAGTTTGTTTGATAAATTAGAAAATTTTCATATATATATATATATATATATATATATTTAAAATTTGTTTCAAAAATTAGAAAATTCACAAATTTTTTTAAAAAATATATTTAAAGTTTGTTTTAAAAAATAAGAAATTTTATATGTAAATATATTATATTTTTCATTATAACAAACCATGTATTAATGAGATTCTAATTTAATTTATTACAATTAAATGGATATTAATCTATTTTTGAAAAAAACTAATTAGAAAAAAAATCCGTTATAATAAACCACGTATTAATAACAATTAATTTAATTTATTACAATTAAATGGATATTAATTTATAAAAAACTGATTAGAAAAAATAACCAACATAACTCATTCCTTATATATAAATAACTGTCTATATAGGATTTTATCATCATTTTAAATTTTTTATCCTTTTGGCTTCCATCAAACTCTCTGGTGTCCTAAACGTGATAATGATACTATATTAGTTTGTGTTGATCGAATATGGGATGACTTGCACTTTTATACCAGAAAACCTTTGAATATAAATATTATTTTAATTGATGATGCGATATCAATATTTTTTTAATTATTTATGTATATGTTAATGTCATTGCTTATATTGTATAACATAATTTTTACTGTTTATTATATAATAGGATAATCATATATTAGTCGAATTCTCAGAAGCATTAGTTTATACATCACTGAATATTAGAGGTGTACTCAATCTCCAACTTTAAGGTCGTGAAAGGTACTAAAGTATATAAATTAAGTCGATAGGGTTATGGACAAATTCTTTAAAATAAATTAATTTTTCGGTAGTTCATCCAATTTTAATATTACTTTTTAGTAATATAAAATATATATCATTTGAGTATTAACATATTTAACATCATCACAAACAAAATTATTTTAACTTTTTTCCTATATCACATTTTTTATTAATAAAATAATAATAAAAAATATTCAAACATATATATATACATGGGTTGATGGGTACATGTGTACACATATACCCGAAAATGCATGGAATTGTATATTTTATAACAAAAGTTCATCGATAATTCATGTAAAAGGTAAAAATGTTTCTAGTTAGATATAATGGTAAAGAAGAAAAAATATATATTGCGTGACATTAATCGAACATGTTTTGTGGAAACTATATCTTTCTTGAAATAATTTCCTAAATTTAGAAAAATAATTGATTTAATTTTGTTTTATTCATCTGAAATTGGAAGTAAATTTGATTTATATATATTTGTTCTTGTATACCTTCATGTCATTTGTATTTTTAACTATGGTTAGTAAGAGAGGTTAATATTAGAGCATATACAATTAAACTTGATATTTACTAATTTTTTTATAAACGTAGATAGATTTTTTACTTTGAGATTAGTAATTTTGTTAAATAAATAATTGATTTTGATTTTAAATTATATATATCTGTGGTTATTATAACAAAAAGAAAAAGAAAAGAAGAATGAAATTAATTATCCATACATTGATTTCAACAATGAGATGCTCATATGTGAAATGACCAAAATAAGTATAATATAACACTTGAACAACTTGCATGTTCACTTTTATTAATCACAACAAACACTAAGTTTCACACCATATATATAATTATCAAAACATAAAACCAAATACAACATATAAAAAGCCAAATATAGAAAATTAATAAAACAAAATTAAAAAAGTAAACTTAAAAGCACAAATAAAAATGGATATCATATTCTTCTTCTTCTAGTTCTCTGGAGGAGGTGGACCTGGGAGAAAACTAGGTAGATTAGGGAGTGAGCTTGGTGGAAGAATTTGTGGGAATGGAAATGGAGGAAAAATGTTTGGCAATGGAGGTACAAATGGAAGGGATGGAAGTGGAGGTAGTGCTGATGGAAGTGGAAGCGGAAGTGGAAGTGGAAGAAAAAACTTCTCATCACCCACCTTTGCCTTACTTCCATTTTCAACCTTCATCTTTTCTTTATTTGCACTTTCCTCCCCAACATTTGTCTTTTCACTCAGTTGACGTCCAAATGAGAGAGTGCATGTAGCCATAACCAAA
>JAUEJK010254835.1:0-10125 GCA_032274865.1 Eryngium alpinum
CATGCCGTATTCTTCTTCTGGCAGGTACTCAAGGGGATTCAGGGGATGTGTGATGGAGAGCGACCTTTGATTCGTAGAAGCTTAGGATTAATTGAACTTTTATATTTCTAGACATTGTTTAGTTATTTTTAGACATTCCGGAGTTGTAGTATTATTTGGTTTTATACTTTTGGAGGTTAATTATTATTTCAAAACTTTCAGTTTTATTGTTATATTTGGAGATATTAGTGATCTGTTTACAGGTTTGAGGTTTAGAAGTGACCCCTCGTCTCATTTTGGGAAGGGGGTGTTACACAGCAGAATTGGAATGATTTGGCACGGGCTTTTGAAAATCATTTTCAGCTCCAGAGGATAAAGTGGATAATCATGTGTTGGTGTATTCGGTTAGAAAATTTCTCATGAATTTCACGGGCGTCTATGAAATATATTGGTAAGAAATATGAATATAAGTATATAGATAATTAGACATAAATTATGCATGTAAAACTAGAAGTAATGTATTGTTCATATTAATACATAAAATTTTGGGAGGACTGTTTGTATAATTTCCGCAAGCTGTAAACAATAATTTTGTAATATATTTAACAATCATGTACATTTGGAGCTAATGCGTGAATATAAAGCCAAACATGCACATAATACTGCGTCGTTCTTGGCCTAAAAAACCCTAATCGGATTGTGAAGCCCACTTAAGGCCCACCAAGCTAAAATCATATCCTTCACTCAGCACTCTCAGTTGTAGCGCCGCTATGGATGTTCTGAAAAATGTTACAGCTGGGAGAGAATGAAATTTTCATTTACGAGTTTGATCAGCTAGAGATGGTGAATGCATTAGTTGTTAATACTAATATCGTCCATTATTTCGAGAATAACGTTCATCTTCTCGGGTTTAATACCGAGGATCACAATCTAATCAGTTATGAGCACTACCATATACTAGCATATATGTATCTAACTCTTTTCCCTCATTTCCCTCCAATGCAATTTCTGGAATCGGATGTAGGAGCCATATTGGATTGTCAACCTACTGAATCCCTGACCTCAGTAGTCAGGGAAATGATGGTGTTGGTAAATGACTCTCATACCAAGGGAGAACCTATTAACGTTAATCCAATCCACATTGAGAATTTTGGTGTTGATTTCGTAGGTAATCCAGATCAAGATGGCGAAAAACCTGCTGATGCCGGTGCTGGTATGACCGACGCTGTCGATGGTGTCGCTCTAGTTTAATTGAAGAAAATGATGTTGGTTCCCAATAACTGGAATTTACCTCAGGGGTGGAACAACATGATAGTGGATGACAAGATGCAGCAGAATTGGAATGAATCGGCACGGGCTTTTAAAAATATTTTTCAGCTTACAGAGGATCAAGTGGTTAATCACGTGTTGGTGTATTCGGCTAGGAAATTTCTCACTAGTTTCACGGATTTCAATGAAATATATTAGTAAGAAATATGAATATAAGTATGTAGACAATTAGACATTAATAATGCACGTAAAATTAGAAGTAATGTATTGTTCATATTAATACATAAAATTTTGGGAGGACTGTTTGTGTAATTTTTTGCAAGCTGTAAACAATAATTTTGTAGTATATTTAACAATCATGTACTTTTGGAGCTAATGCGTGAATATAAAGCCAAACATAGACATGATACTGCGTCATTCTTGGCCTAAGTAATCCTAATCGGATTGTGAAGTCCACTTAAGGCACACCAAGCTAAAATCCAATCCTTCACTCATCACTTTCAATTGCAGCCCCGCCGTTGTTGTTTGGAAAAAATGTTGCAGCTGTGAGAGAATGGACTTTTCGTTTGCGAGCTCGGTCAGCCAGAGATGGTGAATGAAATAATTGGTCCATCATTACGGGAATAACGCTCATCTTCTCGGGTTTAATGTTGAGGATCACAACCTAATCAGTTATGAACACTACCATACACTAGCACCTCTTTAACTTACTCTTTTCCCTTATTTCCTTTCAATGCAACTTCTGGAATCGGATATGGGAGCCATATTGGTTTGTCAACCTACTCGATCTCTGACCTCGTTGGCTGGTGTTGGAAAATGACTCTCATACCAAGAGAGAACCGATTGACGTTAACCCAAGCCACATTAAGAATTTTGGTGTTGATTTCGTAGGTAATCTAGATCAAGATGGCGAAAACACTATTGATGCTGGTGCTGGTG
Organism: Eryngium alpinum; assembly: GCA_032274865.1. Classification (NCBI taxonomy): domain Eukaryota; kingdom Viridiplantae; phylum Streptophyta; class Magnoliopsida; order Apiales; family Apiaceae; genus Eryngium; species Eryngium alpinum. The sequence goes on from JAUEJK010254835.1 coordinate 2,188, forward strand.
TGACCGACGTTGTCGATAGTGTCGCTCCAGATTAATTGAAGAATACGATGTTGGTTCCCAACAACTGGAATTTATCTCAGGGGTGGAAGAACATGATAATGGATGAAAAGATGCAGCAGAATTGGAATGAATTGGTAGGGGTTTTTAAAAATATTTTTCAGCTTACAGAGGATCAAGTGGTTAATCATGTGTTGGTGTATTCGGCTAGGAAATTTCTTATTGATTTCACGGACTTTCATAAAATATATTAGTAAGAAATATGAATATAAGTATATAGGCAATTAGGCATTAATTATGCACGTAAAATTAGAAGTAATTTATTGTTCATATTGATACATAAAATTTTAGGAGAACTGTTTGTGTAATTTTTGCAAGCCGTAAACAATAATTTGGTAGTATATTTAGCAATCATATACATTTGGAGTTAATGCGTGAATATAAGCCAAACACGCACTCAATACTGCGTCATTCTTGGCCTAAAAAACCCTTATCGGATTGTGAAGCCCACTTAAGGCGCACCAAGTTGAAATCCTATCGTTCACTCATCACTCTCAATTGTAGCATCGTCGTGGTTGTTCGAAAAAAATGTTGCAGCTGAGAGAGAATGGACTTTTCGTTTGCGAGTTCGGTCAGTCAGAAATGGTGAATGAAATAGTTACCAATACTAATATCGCCCATCGTTTCAGGAATAACGCTCGTTTCTCGGATTTAATTTTAAAGATCACAACCTAATTAGTTATGAGCACTACCATATACTAGCTGGTTAACACATTTCTAAATACAACAATCACCTACTCACTAATTTAGAGTTTTTTCGTACGAATTTTACTTTAATCATTCATATCTATATATAGATATGAATTTTTTTTATCAAATATATATATATATATATATATATATATATATATTTCATGATACCTATAATTTTTTTCATTATTATTATTATCATTATAATTTAAAATATATGTATAAATATTATAAAAACTTAGTGTATATTATATAATTTAAATATGAATACGAATATTATAAAATTTAATATACATATTTAATACTTTTCAAAATTTTAATAGGTTATCAGGTTATTATGCATTTTTAGGGATTGAGTTATTTGTATTCGGGTTATATGAGTTTGGGTAAAAAATGACTCATATTTTTTTGTGATGATATTTGTGAAACTCTAATGCTATTTTTTCTAATTAGTTAGAATTAAAACTTTAGGTCATGATCAGTTGTACCAACTTTATCTATCCTACTCTGCTTTCTATATTTAGTAGGGTGGAATTATTCTAATTAAAGCAGATTAACAAAATTTTAAAAGTAACAATTTTCTAATAGTATGGAATTTGAGTCCCATTGGGTTGAATTGAACTAAACTAAGCTCTTTCTTGATAAGTAGAAGAGTAATTTACACTCCGCATCCCCTAATGTATTTTAATTATAATTTGGTCGTAAGATTTAAAATAACTATATTTTACATTTTTTTAATTTAGTTATTGGTGCGAATCGCATCCCTTCGTACTAACACCATTAAAAAATTATTTTGGCCGTCAGTTGATTAAGGGCATTTTTATAAAAAAAATATTTTAATTACACTTTGCAATCCCTAATATATAGTTTCGTTATTACTTTATATTCCCTAATATAATTTCATTTTTCACTTTGATAATAAAGTATTATATATTATATATTAAATATATTAAACATGGTTAGAGAAAATTAATATATATTACAGTATATGTTTGACTCATTGAATTTTAGTTTTATAATATTACCTATTTCTTTTAGATTGTAATTAGTTGAGACTTTTACACAATTGATAAAGATAAGTGCGAGTTAAATTATTTTATATATGTTATTAATATTTAAATAATAATAATAATAATTAACTTGATAAATTTATAAATTATTATATTATTGATAAAATAATAATTATTAAGTTATAAATTAACTAATACTTCAATTAGTGAATTAATTAAATAATTTAATTATTAAAATTAAATATATTATAAACTTTTTATTATAAGAGTTTCAAATTAATTAAAATTATTTTTAGTTATTAAAATTTATCTATATTTCATGATAAATTATGAAATTCATTTTAATTATTTTAAGAAAGTTGCTTATATTTTATGAAGAACTTAATTAAATATTATATAAATTAGTTTAGTGGATGTATATGTAAAGAGTGGGAGGTGGGGTGTCGGTCTGTATGTGCCGGTGGAGTGGAGGTGGGTGGTGGTGCACGAAAAAGTGGATAAGTGAGTGAAATTATTTTATATTCTTCATATAAATATAATAATAATAATAATAATAATAATAATAATAATATATTTAATTTCAATAATAATAACAATATTAATAATTTTAAAATTTTTAAATATATTTTTATAATATATATAATTTTAATAAATAGAAATTATTTTAATTAATTTACGAATTGAAATATTAGTTAATTTATAATTTAATAATTATTATTTTATCAATAATATAATAATTTATAAATTTATCAGGTTAATTGATTATTATTTTTATTAAAATAACAATATCATCATATATAAAATAATAGTAAAAGATTTTATTGGCTATAATTAAGATCAGCTATAATTGCAATTTAGATAACGGTTATCCCTGTCAGATTGAAATCTGTGAAGTTCCAAAACAAGACCTTTCTCTGGTAAATCTAAACTCTTGGCATCTAAGTCCTATGAATGTACCCAGTGAGGGACTTCCTTCCCTTTCTTCACAAGGTATCAAGTTAAATTCTTTGTAAGATACTGTTGTTCCTGAATCATCTATGAATATCACAACTGCAGTAACCATCTCCAATGGGAGTCTTAAAAAGTTGGAACTTGAGGTTCCTGAAGAAAGTAATCTACCAAATTCTGTTGAGTTATCAAAATAGAATGGTCTTGACTTCTTTAAAAAGAAGATGTTACCGAAAAAGGAAGAGTGGTTTATCTTAAAAGATAAATGGGAGAATAGTCAAGTTTCTAAAGAAGACTGGATAACTTTGTCTTCATAGATTGAGGAAGAAATATGCTCTCTGTTTAAACATTTAAAGATCAAGTCTAAACGAGGAAGCCCCAGGAAGTTAAGAGATCAGAAGAAAAATCCTTTTGGGCTGAGCTTGAAGCTTAGCAGGAATAACCAGAAGAAAAAGGTTTCCCCGAAGGATGATTACCAAAGTCTTCTAATGGTAAGCAACAGGATGGGATTGGAAATGTTGAACAAAGAAAGGATTGGAGAAACCTAAGTTTAGAAGCCGACAAACAAGGAATCTACTCAATCATGGATATAAAAGTAGTGAGTCGGAATCTAAGAGGTACTGGGAACCAAATGAGCCTAAATAACCTAAGATAAATGATAGCTTGTCAAAAATCACATATTTGCTGTATTCAGGAAACAAAAAGGAAGAACTGGGATAATTTGCTTAATGATCAAGTATGGAATGGCACAAGTAATGACCAGATTCATAGTGAGGCTTGGCGGACAAAAAATTCTTCCGAGGGTCTAATTGTCTCATGGAGCACGTGATTGGTGAAGCTGATTGATTTCAGCATTGAGAGGAATTGGATAAGAGCAAATTTCATATTAGGCAATTCAAGCACCCTTTTTTCCATCTTTAACGTCTATGGTCCCCAAGAATTTTCTTTTTAAAATTATCTGAGGAGCTCCTTAATGTATCTATTTTTCCTCTTTGTCTGATTGGGGATTGAAATTGTTTTAGAAATGAGAATGAAAGTTTAAATTGCGTATATGCTGATAGAACAACAAATCTTTTCAACTCTTTTATTACAAATAATGGACTCTTGTAAATTAAGATTCTAAAGTGCAATTTCACCTGGTTTGGGAATAATGGCAAAGAGAGCTTACTAGAAAGAGGTCTAGTTAATGAGATTTAGTGGAGTCTAGGCAAATGAAAGATGAAAGGTTTATCGAAGATACTCTGATCATAAAATTTTAGTCTTATTTACAGGGAAGAAAAATTGGGGGCCAAATCCAATAAAATGCTTTGATTATTGGCTTAAAAATGATGAAGCAAAGCTAGTAATTGCTCAGAAATGGAAGTCAATCAATCAGAATGGGTTAAGAGCCAGCAACTTGATTGAAGCCTTTTGTTCTATCAGAAAAGAACTAAACAAGTGGACCAAACAAAACTTGGAAGGCTCTAACAACAAAATTCTCTTTTTTGAAAAAAAAGAATGGCGGACCTCGAACAAACAGGCAAGATCGTGGAGTTTCTTTCTTGTGAAAATGATCTTAGATAACTCTACAGAAAAAGGGACGAGAGTATTGAACAAAAAGCAAGGATCAACTGGTCACTTGAAGGAGGCAGAAACACAAAATACTTTCATGTAAGGGTTAAGAGAAGATAACAAAAAAATAACATAGGAGAACTAGTTCAAGGGGATGTAATCCTAAACCATCTAAAGGAAATCAAGGAAACAATATATGATCACTTTTCGGATTTCTTTAAAGCCAGGAAAGAGGATATCTTGTTTGAGCTGGGACCAATGGAACTTAATGCTCTATCTCAAGATCAATGTCTCCTTCTAAATGCAAATTTTGAGAAAAGTGAGCTAGAACTTGCCGTAAAAAGTTGCAATCCTAGCAAAGCTCCGGGGCCAGATAGTTTGAACTTGAACAATATCAGGCATTTCTGGGAGGAGATCAAATGTGCCGTTTGGGAAATGATTGTAAACTTTCAAAATAATAGTTTTATTCCGAAAGGCGTAAATTCCTCTTTCATTGCTCTGATTCCGAAACTGGACAATGCTAAAGCTATTGGTGATTTCAGACCAATTACCTTAATTAACTCAACTTTTAAAATCCTCTCAAAAATTCTAGCAAACAGATTGAAATCAGTCCTTCCCACTCTTGTGTGTGAGGAACAATCAGCTTTTATAGATGGAAGAATTATTTGCGAGAATATTCTCCTTATAAATGAAACAATTAAATGGTCAAAAGAAAAAAGAGAAGGGATGTGATCCTAAAATTAGATTTTCAAAAAATATTTGACTCGGTGGATTGGGATTTCCTCCTATTGGCAATGAAGAAGATGAATCTAGGGGAAAAAAGGATTCTCTAGATTAGCTCCTGCTTACATACTGCTAGAGTCTCCATCTTGGTTAATGGTTCTCCAACAAAGATATTTTCTCCTAAAAGAGGACTCAGACAAGGTGATCCTCTCTCTCCCTTACTTTTCAATCTAGTGAGAGAAGTGTTTAGCACTTTCTTAAAAACGGCTTTGGCTCAAGGGATCTTCAAAGGTATCAGGCTAGAACATAAAAATGAACATCTTTCCCACCTACAGTTTGTAGATGATTCTATTATCTTTATTGAAGCTGAAACAAATTTGATAATCGGGGTAAAGAAGACTCTTGAGTGCTTTCAACACACTTCTGGTCTAAAAATTAACTTTGACAAGAGTAATTTATTTACCTTCGGAGTTCCTGAGGTGGAAGCTAATTCATGAAGGGACATTCCAGGATGCAATCGGGGAAAACTTTCTTTCAAGTATTTGGGTTATCCTATAGGAGCGAATTAAAAAGCAAATCTACTTGGAAATCTCTAATTGACAAAATGTACGCAAAACTCTCAAACTGGAACTGCAAGTCTTTATCAAAGGCAGGAAGATCTATGCTCATATCATCTACCTTGAACAAAATTCAACCTATTGGATGAACTTGGTTAAAATTCCCTTGGGTGTGGTCTCTGAAATTGACTCTCTAAGAAGGAACTTTTTTTAGGGACATAGCAAAGATCAAAGGAAATGACACTCATTGAATTGGATTAAAATTTGTTCTGCAAAAAAAAGGAAGGAGGTTTAGGTCTGGGTATCATTCGAAATAGAAATCTTTCCCAGCTCTCGAAATGGTATAGTAAATGGAATGCAAACAGATTTAGTCTTTAGAGAAGAAAATTGTTAGGCATATATGGTGGTATCATTGATAGACAAATTAATCTCTAGCGAAACAATCTTATTCTCTCGAGGCTCTTAAATGACATAAAGAGTATTTATAACAATGCAAGTCTTGGTCCTCTCATCACGGAGGATAATTTTCATTGGGTAGTAGGACATGGACCATGTATCGGTTTTTGGGAGGATACTTGGTTTGGAGCTGAGAGTTTTGGTGTTAAGTACGTAAGATTATATAAACTATCCAATTTTAGGAATAACAGCATGGCTTGGGTTTTGAATAATAGAAATCTTTTTACTCCTACAACCTTGTTGCTTGGAAGAGGCCATTGAGAACGTGTGAAGGTGTTGTTCTAAAAAGACTTCTTTCTGATCTTAACACGATTTTATTACATCACTGGGATGACTGTTTGATATGGAGAGCTACGGGGAAAGGTTTAAAAACAAGGGAGATGCATTCAAGAATTTCTTCTATAGGCTTCAACGCTAGATGGGATTCCGTTTGGGATTTTCCGTACTTGCCTAAGGTTAAACTCTTCATTTGGAAGTTGGGTAACATAATTCTACCGGTGAATAGTCTTCTTGTTGCAAGAGGTTAATTTAAAAATCCCAGTTGGCTCTCTTTGCGTTAGATGTGGGTTAGAGGAAAACATCAAATATGTTTTCTTTGATTGTGAGCTAGCCAAATGGGCAATATCCTTTCTTTGCAAATGGTGGGGAGCCAACTCTCTTTATTGGACGGAAAACACTCAGTTGCCTTGATCATGATTGTCAGCATCTAAATCCAAAATGTTAAGTAAAGGATGGAATACAAGTTTAATAGCTATTCTTTGGACATTGTGGAGATCCAGGAATGAGTTGGTTTTTAACAATAAATCTCTGAATAAGCAAGAAATTGAGCTATTGATAAAATTCAGGTCGTTTGAATGGGCTTCCATTTCTGGCATTGTCTTAACATCCGAGAAAGAATCTTGGTTTGAATATACAGCTTCCATATGCTTCAGTAAAGACAAAATATTATTTTGTTAGCTAAAGAAAGAATAGAACGTAGCCTTCGGTGGCAAATTTTTTACTAATGGTGCATGGACTGAGAGCTCATCATTAGGATTAAAGGCGGCTATAGGGGGGGTAATCTTTGATGAGACAAACAACTTGAAGCTTATTTTCTCTAAATCTATTAATGCTCCCCCCCAAATGAAGCGGAAGAATATGCGTTGATTTATGCCGCGAAAGAAATTCTCATCCAATGTGTTCATCATAAGCATCTATATTTGTTTGTGGATTCGCAATTGACTCTGGAGTGGGCCAAAAGAATTTCAAGCACGTACGTTTTTATGAGGGATGGTAATACAAGGATTATTCATGAGTTGGGTAAATCCCACTCTTGATCCTTTATTAAAATCAATAGTCAAGTCAATGAGGAGCCCATGGTCTAGCTACTAAAGGCCTTTCAAGAACAGGACCAATACATGACAGGTTTTGACAATCTAAATTTGATGAATAAAGAAGAAAGGGCAGAAGCGAGAGAAAATAAGTGAGTAGACAGAAGTGTGCATTGGGTAGTGTTTCCAAGATGTGTAAATCATATCCCATCAATTAGTTGATCCAGGATCGATGAAGAATTGGTAATTCAGGGGAATGCAGGCAAAGGCAATATAGATCAAGAAAATGAAGATCCGTAATTCTTGTTCATTTGGGTTCAATATGTCTAATTTTACTTGTTGGATTAGATTGGTTTGAGTTAAGTTGGTAGATTTAATTTGCTTGCTTTAGTGTTATAATCTAGCCATTGATCTAGTGAGTTGGATCCTTTGTATTTTTCTATTCTCTAATTGAAGTTTGCTTTTCAAAAATAAAATAAAATATTAATATGACAGAGGATAAATTTTATACATTGTAGGGGTCCCAAAAATAGAGATTAATTTATTTAATTATGGACTTGTATTATTTAATACTATTCGGATCGAATCGGATTTAATTTAGGGCCCGGTGGCCTAATTAATAAGAGGAACCCGTTC
>JAUEJK010254945.1:0-10124 GCA_032274865.1 Eryngium alpinum
ATCAATGTATTAATTTGTATGGAAATTATGTACATCATAATATTAGTGTGATGTAGAGATTCAAATTTGATTATAATTGATGCTCGTTTTTAATATATATGTACGTTTGTATTCTTATATATGTAGGTGTATGTGTGTGTGTGTTTGTTATGCATATAAATACAGGATGGTTTATTATTCAAGGATCAACTAGCTTTATGTGAATAGGCTAGGTCCTTTAGTAGGTCATTTGGAGGTGAATACTTAGGTACTTAGCCCTCATTCTGTGCGTAATTGCTAAATGGTCATCCAATTGTTTCGCCTATTCGTATGTAACACTCGCTGATGGAGAGGGTAATAAATTCTAATTTAATTATAATTAAATTGAATCTTTATGCTAGTGTAGGTTTAAAGTGTGCTTGGTGTTTGATGAATAGCTTGTGTAACTCTTATGATTTGAGTTTCGTGATTACACCCCTTATCCTTGTGTTCGATAGTTATCACATTTACTACATTTCATTAACTTATGAATATGTTTTAGTAAAATATGAGAGTGAGGGACTTGTAAATATTTTTAGCTCGCGACAAACTTTATGCAAAATGACGTATCAGTAACTGCTGGACAAACATGCTTGTTAATTTGTGGTTAGGATAAGAATATACCTAAACACCTTAGATATTCAAATTATGGTAAATCTTAATGATGTTTGAATTTTATTTAGTCATCCGAATATGGGACATATTTAAAAAATAGATTCACTTGAGATGAGATGTGGAATGTCCTTGTGATTAATAAAGTTCCTTAGATTAGAAATTAGAAAATTGAAATAGAGATTGCTATTTAAATTAGTTAAGTATTATTTTTTATTTTATTTATAAATTCATAATTTTTTTAAGCTGAACTAAAAGATAGACAAAAATTTAATATTTAATAGCTTAAGAATAGTCTCTTTGGGATTGCTAAAATATATTACTTGTTGCGATACATGTTCTTGCATTGTGATTAAAAATTTGATAAAATGAACATTCATAGAGAGCGTTCCAATGGAGATAATATGAAACCAATGAATTAAGTAGTGACGCAACCGACTTTATGGGGGTGACTATCGTGTCACGGACAAATTGAGGAGACTATCGTGTCTCAGACAAAAAAAAGAAAATAATTCTACACAAGAATTTAAATAAAACAGAAATCTCAAATATTATTAATCAAAAACCATAATCTATTACAAGTTCTTCTACTTGTGTAGATAAATATTCAAAAATCCTAAAGCTAATTAGAAATTAAAAAAATAACAAATCCTAAATCTAATTGGAAATTCTAAATAAAGCATATCCTAAACTAAAAGGAAAGTAATAATAATCAAATACGAATCAATCCTAAAAATATAAAGAATTCCAAAAGCTATAAATCCTAAATCATTATGGATATATTTATTCCTGCACCATTCTCCTCCTCTTGGAAAAGAACAAATCCTCGAGTTCATCGGCTGAAAGTAAAGTCTCCCATGCCAATTCAAATTATAGTGAAAATATATATTTTGTTCAACTTTTTCCAATAATTTCACCTGTTCACTTTGGCTATTAGTATCCACTTAAATTCCTACTTTGATTAGTTGATAAGCTTAGCTAAAATATTAGATTGACTTTTTATAAAATAATCAACCCCAATAAAATCAATATGGTTGATAAATATCACTTCTTCCGTAGTAACAACCTTGCCTCCAAGAACTTTATTATCGACTTCTTGTTTATTTTGCTGCAACAGAAAATCTTCTTGAATAACAACCCATCGTTCGTCTTTTGAAAATTCATCACATGATATATTTTCATCTTGTTTACTTGAAAAGGAATCATCATCATCAACTAGATAACAATATACTTCATCATCCTCTTCTTCGTTACTCATCACATTCGCATCTTCATCATCATACATAGCTATGTTTAGTTTACCTCGTTCCCTTCGGCATTCATCGGAAAGATGACCTTGTTCTCCATACTTGAAACATTCTTTGTCAAATGATTCAGCATATAGATTTGGAGGTTTTTTGTGTGGTTGTGAGATGCCTTCAGTAGCTTTGGTTTGTGGTTGTGTATCAGTTTCAGGATTGAGGTTGTTGGTTTTGCTTGCGGATTGAGTACTTCAACTTCGGTGTTTAAGTTTTGAGTAGAGTTTCGGGTGGAGGTGTTTGCTTAGACAACTCTATCTTAACTTTACAAGCCATATTATAAGCATCATGAAGAGTAAATAGAAGATGCAAAGTTAATTTATCTTGAATAGCAAATTCCAAACCATTAATATACCATATTACTTGTTGCATCTCTATTTCATGAAGATGTTATGAGAATACAACCTGTGAAATTCCTAGGTATATACCTCAATTGTACGATTTCCTTGTCGACAATTTTGATATTCATGATCTATTAGTAAGAACCTTCATTGTAGCTCGCGCTCATGTGAATTCCAATTAGTAATTGGCACTTTTCCTTTATAATCTCGTTGGCCTTGAAAATTTTTCTACCATCCCCCCGCTTCTCCTCTTAATCTATGAACCGCCAAAGAAATCATGTTGTTTATTGGAATCCCATAATAGGAAAACAAATAATTAATTCCACTTAACTAATCAAAAAGCTCCTCATAAGATCTAGAAAAAAGTTAGACTTCTCTTTCAATTTGTTGGTGATAGATGTGATCGATGTACGCTTCTAAATCTCTCCTTATCTGCGTGATGCCGTAAATATTGTTGATATCATTACTTTCCTTTTAATTTAGGATTTACTTTATTTCGAATTTCCAATTAGATTTAGGATTCTTTTATTTTTTTATTTTCCAATTAGTTTTAGGATTTTAGAATATTTATCTATATAACTATAGAAGAACTTGTAATAGATGGAGGATGGCTTTTGATTAATAATATTTGAGATTTCAGTTTTCTTTGAATTCTTTTGAGAATTCTTTTATTCTTTCATGCGAGACACGATCGTCTCCCTATATTGTTCGAGACACGATAGTCTCCTTAATTCATCGGTGAGACGGTAGTCACCCCCATAAAATCATTGCGTCAGTACAATCCATAGATAATTAGGTGTTACGAGAACTTCCTATTCAGGGTGAAAAACCAATTGTTTAAAGTATATTTTCTAGTCTCACACTGAGTTTTTAGGAAACCCAATCAATTATAGTTATGACCATTATGTTTTATACTTTTAGTAGAAGTTCCTGACATGAACATCACTTGTGTCGTGACCATGGTGGATAACTCTACTTTCATGGCCATGACACTATTATGTAGGTCATAATATCGGACAGCCACACTATCACGATCGTAATAGTATGCTCTAATGTCCTAATAGTGTGACTTTGTGAATTGGGCCTAAAATATTTTACATCAGGCTATATATTCAGAATTAAACTTAATCTGAACACTCACTACAACAAAAACCCTTAAAAGTGACGGGCAAAATATGACGGCCAGTTAAATGCGACGGGCTCCGTCATATTTATTAACAGCTAGATTCGTTCGTTGACTACCACTTATATTTGACGGCAGGTAATTGTGACGGGACCCGTCACATTTAGTACCAGTGATAAAACAATTTGACATGCGGGAGGCGGGAGTTTTCCTGCCTAAACTAAAAGTGACGGGTCCGTCATATTCAGTGTGTGGGATAAAAAAATTGCATATGCCCGGGTGCGGGAGATTTCCCTCCTAATCTTAAAATGACGGGCCCGTCATATTTATGTGGCTATGAATTTTTTTTAAGTGTATAAACAATTAATTAATATAATTTTTTTGTTAAATATTTATAATTTTTTAAAATATATAAAAAACTTGGTCACTTATATTAAAGTTAATTTATATATTTTTAAAATTTATAATAATATATAATTTTTAAAAAATAATTATAGAAGTATATAAATTATATAAATAAAAAAATTATGTAATTATTTGTAATAAAATTATGTTTACCTATTATAAGAAAGATATTGGTTAATAAATAATAATAAAATTATAATATATATTTATTATGCCTATAGTTATAGGCATGATCCACACAATATAAGTATAAAATTATTATATGAATTTGAGATTGGTATGAAGTTAGGCTAATGTTTGTTTTAATTATTTAAATTAAAAAATTATAATCCAACCGTACGGATGATAAGATGATTACAAAAAATATATTTATAAAAAAAGTTATATTTTTTTGGATAAGTTAATTAATATATTATAACAAAAAACTAAACTTTTGACTTGTTTGACTTTTGATACCCAGTATATATGACGGAAAGTCCGTCACTTTTAGTAAGGCTATTTACTAAGCCTCTATCGGTAGGTGATGGCTTTTAATACTTTTTATTAAAAGTGACGGGGTTCATCATATTTAGTTAAACTCTCCCCATTTACAGAAACTCTCGTCTTCATCCTTCTCATTTGACATTTACATATCTTTTTTTCTTTCTTTTCTCCCCATCCTCACATTTTGAAGATTTGATGCCGGATTGTAACCTTGTCCATATTTTTAACACAATTATGCCTATGATCTAAACACTCTACAATGTAAGTATTTGATTTATCTTTTTTTATAGATTTTTTTTGTATATTTTATGATTTGTCAAAATTAAGATGTTTATATCAATGATATATATCTGTATCCTCTTGTTAGTGCAAATAAATAAATTATAACATGATTATCGAAATTCTTTTCATATCTTTGTTGCTTCTTTAATAATTAGGGTTTGAAGTTAATTAATAGAAATTTATATTCTTATATTTATATTTGTAGATGTCGTCCGATCGAAATTGGATGCGTAATTGGATAGATTTTACGGGTGGTATATCAACGGAATATAAAATTGGTGTTGATAATTTTGTAGAATTTGCAAGTGAACGTGTCATGGATTCAAGAGGAAAAATACGATGTCCATGTATGAAGTGTAAAAATTTAGACTGGAAGCTGCCTAATGAGCTAAAGTATGACTTGTACCATTGGGGCATTATGGAATCCTATACGATATGGGATTTTCATGGCGAATCAAATAGGCCAGACGTACAAACCTCAACAAGTCGAATGAATGTTGCTAACAATGAAGATGAGGAGATGTATGATGCATTAGATATGTTGAGAGACATGGCGGGACGACAACCTATTTATTTGAATAAGAATCATCAACCAAATGATGAGGCATCATATTTCTACAAGATGGTGGAAGATGCATCTATTCCAATTTATCCGGGCAATACAAAATATACAAAATTATCTTTTGTCACAAAGTTGCTGCAGTTCAAGAACAAACACAATTGTAGTTAGAAGGGTTCCAATGAGGTACTTGAACTTATAGGAGATATTCTACCTAGTGGTCATACATTACCTAAGACGTATTATAAGGTGATGAGTATGCTCAAGGGCTTGAACATGGGGTACAGAAAAATTGAAGCTTCCGAAAATGATTGCATGTTATTTTATGGTGCAAATGTCGAGAAGCTGTGTTGTGAAATTTGTGGTGCTAGTCGGTATAAGGATAGGAAAGACACAAAGAGAAAGTTGATCCCTAAGAAGATTTTACGGTACTTTCCTATCACACCACGGCTACAACGGTTATTCATGTCGGTACAAACTGCACAATATATGAGGTGGCACCAAGAAAGAGCAGTAACTGAAGGACAATTAACCCATATGGTAGATGGAGATGAGTTGAAAAACTTTGACAAAAGGTTTCCATCCTTTGCACGTGATGCCCGAAATGTTAGACTTGGTCTTGCAACAGATGGATTTAACCCCTATAGTAATGCACATGCTAAAACATACACTGTTTGGCCTGTGATAATTGTTGTATACAACCTTCCACCATTAATGTGTATGAAACAACCATACATGTTTATGCCTCTTCTTATTCCTGGAGAGAAGAGTCCGACAAAAGACATCGATGTTTATCTCCATCCATTAATGGATGAACTATAGATGTTATGGGACACAGGAGTGGAAACATTTGACAGGTCTTTAAATGCTAATTTTACGATGAGGGCGGCGCTAATGTGGACAATTCATGACTTTCCGGCATATGGTATGATAAGTGGATGGTCAACTCATGGTAGACTATCATGTCCAGTATGCCTTGGAGAAGGTAGGGGCTTTCAGCTAAAGAATGGTGGAAAATGTTATTTTTTTGGCACATCTCAAATCTTCTTAGAACCAAATGATCCACTGAGAAAGAATGTCAAATTTGGAAGTACAGAAACAAAATCGATCACAACTCGATATTCAGGTAAATGATTAAACAACTATAATTGGTCCATCAGTTTACCCGACTGATGTGTTATTTATTAAATGTTAATAATTAAATAATTTTTTCAGGTACTGTGGTTAAACAATTTCTTCAACAAATAGAGTTCCCTCCGGCTGGCAAATAAATCAAACAAAAACCTCCAGGATTTGGTGTGGTGCATAATTGGACTCATTTCTCTAGTTTTTTTTATCTTCCTTATTGGGATAAGCTTTGCTTACGCCATTGCATCGATGTCATGCATACTGAAAAGAACTTTTTTGATAATATGTTCCACATAGTGTTGAATGATAAGAACAAATCAAAAGACAACATAAATGTAAGAAGGGATTGTGAAGTTCTTAATGTACGGCCTGACTTATGTACAACCTGGGCAACCGAAACTCGGGGTTTGCTATTTTCGTGACAAACAGTAAGTTCCTTTTTCATTTATGTGTCTATTGCAGCATCATATATACCTAAAACTGATTAATTTTTCTATTGCAGCATCGTACATCACCCTCACATGAAAACGTTAAAAGCAATCATGAGGGCAAACTAGCCAACTACCAGGATCGACTTCAAAACAGGGATTATTGCTCGGCGGGAGTTCATTGAGAAGTGCGTTAAGAATTTCTGGGTATGTGTTTTCATTTTACGTTGCTATTTTACAAATATGAAAGAATCATGAGTGTTTGGGAGTTCTACTGCCAGTCTGCTTTCTGTTAAAATATTATATTGCTGAATTTCGTTTCACTATTGTAAATATTATTTTCTTCGATGGGACTTTTTATATTGACTATTAGACTTCTGTCTTATATCAAGCATTTATGGACATGCTATTAGTTTCTCTAAAAGTGGCATAGATCTCAATGGTACTCCATGTAGTTGTAGAGAATGAAAGATTAGCTCAAATGTGTCAAATACTGTAGTTGGATGGGTGTTTAGAATAGACCAGGACATGTTTTTCTGTCTCAGGAATTGTAAAAAAGGATATAGCCCTTCCTGTTTGCAGATAACAGAAAACTTTTGCAAGTAGATGAAACTCTATAAGCAATAGCGAGCTTTTATGTATTTCCCTTCTCTGACAGTGAAGTTCACAGGCTTCACGAGCCATGTCTATAAAATTGCACTTTCATATGTAATATGTTATGTATGTCGGTGCTCTAAACAAATTTTTTGAAGGTGACCATACTGATCAAGGGGTAGCATACACGTTTTGATGCAAATTATCGTCATGCTTGGCTTGACCATGTCAAAGTTCTTTGTTTTACGAGAGGCTGGGTTGGATCTTACAACTAGAAGATATTTTTATTTTACACAAACCATTGTAAGATTTATGTCCCACATTATTTAATTATATTATTAGTATATTGACAATTTATGTGAAAGGATGCGAGTTTTCATGAATGGTTATATCTGTATGAAAAGTTGTGTCTTTTGATGGAAAAGACACCTGATGCTTATATATATGGGTTCTGGTCCTCTCTCCACAGACTTACAATTTTACAGATATTGTATCCATCACAAACAGAGTCTGTAAGGGGAGAGAAATCAAAACTCTGACATTATTATCAGAAGTAAAAGGAGTGCAGGAATAAAAGGGAGTAATTTGTGCCCTAATGGAGAAAGGTACACAACCCTAACCCTGTTGAAAACATGAATTTAATGTGATCCTCATTAATGATGCATATATGGATGTTATTCCACATTAATGATATATGCTAACATGTGGTATGAGAGCCTGTGTTGAATTGTATGTTTTTACTAGGGTTTTATTTTCTATTTGAGATTATATCAAATGAAAACCTAATTAGTGCAATTATATCCGCTGTATTAATTATGCGAGGACACCCTGTATCGTCCCTAGGCATATATAAGAGGGTTTTGGCGGAATTAGGGTTTTGCAAACCATTATATAGATTTTTATCCTATTCATGTCTAATTGGGATAATGATCTTCAGTATAATGGTATAATGGTTGCATGATGGCAGGAAGGGTCATTAATCCTAATTTAACTTGATTATGGTTTTATTGTATTTTTTATTAAAGAGAGTAAGGATGGGTAGAATTCTAATTCATGAAATTAATTATTTTTTTAAAATTTTCCCTACAGTAATCAATTAATAGTTAGGGTTATTACCTAATTAATGCTTTAAAGTTTTAACCCTAATATTATTATTTTAAGATTTGTAATTAGGATTTCTACCTAACTAATGTTTGGTTTTTTGTTCTATAGTAATTAATTATGATTAGGGTTAACATTTATTAATGTTTTAAACCCTAATAAATGTAGTGGTTTTACTGTCATGAATGATATAGTGAAGTTTTAGGGTTTTTACCCTAATTAATGTTTTTATTTAAGCTTTATGTTTTTACAATATTTATGTTTTCGGATTAGTTGTATTTTTGCCTCATCCATTAGGGTTTCTTGTTGCCCTAATTGAATAACACTGTATGATTGTCGTAATATTAAAATTAATATTGGTTTGTTAGTCACCAAAGTGGCCAAACATTAAGGATAGACAATATTATAAATTTAAGTATGTAATAGCCTATTAATGATATTTATAGGCTTATTACAATTTTATTATTATAAGAAATTTCGGGATGGCCCAAAGGTTGATCATCTTTCTTATAATTGGTAAAGTTATTGTGGACAACTAATATATTTTTGTTCGTTATTTGTATATCCAAAGATAACAAATAATGAAGTCCATTATATCAATTTGTCATTAGGGATTTGTGGTTGTATATTTTAGTTTTACCCAAAGGAGAACTTTAATATACTTTTATTATGTATTTGAATCTGAATGATATTATTATAACTTAAAGATTTTACCTGCTTGTTTTTGTATTTACAGCATCGGCTCCTGTTGCTCTTCATTCACATGCTTCATCTGTTCATTTGTTTAATGGACTGAATTATTCTGATTGGAGTGAACAAGTTCAATTTCACTTGGGTGTTCTTGATCTTGATTTGTCACTCCAATATGAGAGGCCTGCTGACATTACTGATGAGAGCAGTAATGATGGAAGGACTTTCCATAAATTTTGGGAAAGATCGAACAGATTAAGCTTAATGTTTATGCGAATGACAGTGGCAAACAACATTAAGTCAACATTATCCAAAACTGAAAGTGCTAAAGAATTTATGGAGTTTGTAAAAGAACGTTCTCAAACGGCTGACAAGTCGGTTGCTGGTACATTAATGAGCAACTTGACCACCATGAAATTTGATGGGTCATGTACCATGCATGAACATGTTCTTGAAATGACAAACTTGGCAGCAAAGTTAAAGTCTTTGGGAATGAGTGTGGATGAGTAATTTTTAGTACAATTTACCCTTAATTCCTTGCATCCAGAGCAATATGGGCCATTTCAGATCCATTACAACACTATTAAAGACAAGTGGAATGTAAATGAATTGACCAGTATGCTTATTGAAGAGGAGACAAGGCTAAAGAATTAAAGGACTCATTCTGTTAATGTGACTACTTATGAAGAAGTTGGAAAGAATTCAAAGAAGAAGCATGGTAAAGGAAAGAAGAAAAGTTTACACAACCTGAATAGTTCTTCTAGCAAGATTCACAAGAAGGAACAAGTGAATGACAAATGTCACTTTTGTAACAGAAGAGGACATTATAAAAGGGATTGTCTAAAACGTAAAGCTTGGTTCGAAAAGAAAGGTAAGCCTTGTGCTTTTGTATGTTTCAAATCAAATCTAACTATTGTTCCTTATAATACTTGGTGGATTTATTCTGCTTCAACTATTTATATTTCTAATATGATGCAGGGATTCGTTTCGATCCAAACCGTAAAGCCGAATGAAAGTTATGTATACATGGGAAATGGAAATAAAGCTCCAGTTGAAGGCATT
>JAUEJK010255055.1:0-10124 GCA_032274865.1 Eryngium alpinum
TCGCAGATCTAAGTGTCGAACTAGAAGCAGTTAAGGGGAAGATCATTATGTTGGAAGAATCTTGTGAATCACTTTTATTGGAGAAGTCTACTCTTGTTGATGAGAAAGCCAGAGTAATTTGAACATTTGACAGATAATAGGGGTCAGGATGTACAAAAAAATACAATAAGATTTTATGTGTATGAATAACCAAACCAAAAGGTTTAAAGTGTATTTTAGCCTATAGTTATATACACACATTCAACATTACCCAATTTCAGATTAATAAAACCCTGGTTTCCTCTTTCTTTAGTTTCATATTTCTTTCTCGCTTTTGATTCTCTGGTAATTCTCATTCGTTAAAGTTTCTTTCATGTTTTCTGAATTAGGTATATGTGTATGTTTGTATTGTGTGTTTGTATTGAACGTGGAGCTTTCGTGGCTGCGGAGAAGGAAGGATTTGTTTATGAGGATTTTTGTCAATCAAATCGAGGCCGTTAATGATCACGCCAAACAAATCAATTCCAACTTAACTCTTCTATTAATCAGCACCTCTCCCAAATTGTACAACTGCAAGCCGACAAGAGAGAAACGTATGTGGAATCTGTAAATTTATTTTTAGTTTTTGATATAATTTCTTTTAAGTAATTGATTAAGTTAGAGATTATGTATATGTTATTCCATCTAATGATGATTTTTTTTTTATTTATTGAAGATTTCTAAAGATAGAGATATTGAGAGGTTAATATGGAAGCCCTAAATTTCATGAATCGTAAAAAAAAGTAGAAGTATATTATGTATTAATGATATTAAAAAAAAGTCGTTAATCAGTAAGATTCCAGTTACATCTTAAAATTTAATCATTGTTGTGTTATTTTGTTTTTCCACATATCATCATAACCTAGCAGAAGTATATACATACATGTATTTCAAATCTTAGAAATAGTCATTAATTAGTAAGGTAAGGTTGGTGAATTTTCTTTAAGTTAATTAATTTTTATTTTCTAAGGACATGTGTTAGCTAATGTGACACCGTCATTATAAAATTTGGTTTAGTATTTTCCTCCATACATTGGAGTTCATTTTTTTATGTATATTTGTAGATGCCGCCAAAGCTAAGTTGAACCGTGTGGAAGTCTTACGAGAGCCGTTTTTCTCCCGGAAGCTCTTGTGACCAATTGATATCTTTCCAAAATCAGGTTGATCTTTTTTGTCAATGACTCATTACTGCAATAGCTGGTGACTGTAATTTGTGACTAAGTTGTCTGATATGCTATACAAGGATGATATGTATTCTTATTTTGCTTGAACCTATACACAACAACACTAACCATTGTACTCTGGAGCTTCCTTGTGTATGTATGCGTCGTTGCGCGATTTGTCTCTCAAAATTCATGTCATAGCTTGGCGCCACAGCTAATTCCACAAATTTATTACAAATTCTTTTTGGAGCTTTCAGAGTAGTCTGCCTTCTAATTGAGGGGATTTGTGTTTCCGATGCTTCCCTCCTAATTCAATACTGTTAACCATATACTTCCCTCCATTTATGTTCTTTTACAGTCTTACCCTCTCAATCCTCACTGATTAACAAATAGGTACTCACGATGTTAACTATGCAGTTAACAAAAGTACCTTAATTGCAGAATTTTGTAAAGTTGAGGTACTCGTTATGCAGCTTTCAAAGTCTAGTACCCATATCACAGCAAAATAGCAAAGTTGAGTAACCTTTATGCAGATTGCTCTATAATTAAATTTTTGTAAGTACAAATATTCTAAAATATAAAATTAATAAAATTTTATTTTCATGGAACTGTATAATTCATAATAAATATTTTATTAATTAAAATTCCTTATTTCAATGAACACTTATTTAAATGCATAAAAACTAAAACTTCTCCTACTTAACTTAAAAAAAATATTCACATTTTTAAACATAACTAAAATATAATTTCTCAAAAACATAAAATTTATTAGGCACAAAACTACAAATCTCTTAAAAACATAGAACTTATTCACATAAAACTTCTCCTGAACAAGAATACAATTCAAAAATCATTAATTCACAAACTTATCAGGCACAAAGTTCAAATTGGCTACATACATGTGAGAACTCATCTACAATAAAATCCTAACAATTATTAAATTCAAATATATACCAACTCTCAATATTATCAAGATCCCGAAAGCAAAATACAAGGCAACTTTTGTCAGCGTTTTGACAGGTTAAATGATCACTGTAACTCGTCTTTTTTATATAACCAAAGCACGGACACAGCCGCACCAGTCTCCCACAATCTTCATAAAAAAAGCGCAAGTATTGTCATAGGCATGCTTTCTTAACATATGTTTCTATTCTTCCTATATATAACCATCGGTATGTATTAGTTTCCGTGAAAACTGAAATAAGCACTATTTGTTTTACTTCAGACTTTCGGGGGAGCTTCACATCCCCTGACTCTAACCACTTCGCTAAGTACACTCCTAAGTCTATTATACCTGAAGTTTGTCGAAATACTAAGATGATTTCGCATATACGAACTAGTGTGTTCAAGTTTTAGTAATCCAAACAATAGTATTATGTTGTAAATAAAAGTTGATGTCTTTAAAACTATACAGACAAGAAACAAGATTATATGCTAACTTCAAACCCTCGATAGAATAATATAATCAGAATACGAAAAACTAAATAACGGAATCAGTAATGCATAATTACCTGAAGCTGAATATTCATCCAAGAAGTAATGCAGAAAAAAATATACCTCTCAACCTGAAAGAAAACATAAATTATTTAGAGTGTTGCTATTTTGCAGGCAATGAAGAGGAAAGGCCTAAGCACAAAGGGACAATAAAGTGTTGTATCATGTAAATGTAAATGAGAAAGGCTATAAAGGGAAGATGTATATAAGCATGTTGCACCAGAAAATTTCAGATGTGGAGCTGTTATCTTTGGTTCATACATGTTTTTAATTCAGATATATGTTTTGTCAATGTATGGAATGATTTAGATATTCTAATGTTCGAGCAATAAATTGGTGTTGGATGAATTGTGTATTACTCCATGGTATTAGTATGATATTGCTTGTAGCAAAAGAGTGTCTGCATTAAGAGCAAACAACAGATAGCTCTATATGGCAAATTATAAAGCCTCGCATTTGATATTACTTCTATGGAATCCCAACTTATAAGTGAAATACCTTATTTTAGGATAAGTCAAACGCTATCCTAGAGTGAGGTTATACTAGTATTGCATTTACTGAAGAATGGGTTGGCTGATAAGCTGAAACACATGAAAAGCTTATGGCGATTCAAGATATCTGGATTAACAACAGATCGATCCAACAACATACATAAAAAGAACCTAAACACAAACAACAAAAAATCAATCACAAAACAAAAACACATTACAATTGATTCTGCGAAAACCCAAAAGTAGAGTAAATCCCACCTCGATCTGACCATGTGCAGCAGCAACATTGAGTGCGAATAGACTTCCATGAACCGTGGTCCGACCCAAAACAGACGGGTCACCGTCAACCATAGATTTTTACTAAACACCCGAGTAATAAACTCGTTCAAATCTAATCCATATATAAGTCCAAGACGTAACATACATAGACTATCAATTAACGACATAAAAATATAAATAAATAAATAAAACTACACCAGTATCAAAAGTCACAATTCAACTAACAACCCATTCTAATAATAAAAAACGAGTGTGAACATAAATTCAATAATAATTCAGAAATAAAAATCAGATAAAACTACACCAGTCTCAAAAGTCATAATTCAACCGATACCCCTTTCTAATTATCAAATCAAATAAGTGTCAAATGAAATTACAACAATTCCGAATATAAACAGTGATTTACAAAAAAAAATGATAAATTGATCGACACGAAGAGCGGCTATGAAGATATCAGTCTGTATTTGGGAGTTGAACACCTTCTAATGATTATTTAGACTATAAAATTGCAGGAAAAGAAACCATTACCAGTGGAGATAGTTTAAACAATGATGAATGATACGGAGAAAGACGAATGTTACGACAGACGGAGGACGGAGAAGAAAGCTACGGTCGAAGAGAAGTGACGGCGGGAGAGAAGCTTTGGCGAAGAGAGAGTGGAGCGAGAATCGTGAAGCTAGGGTTTGATTAAATTAAAATTTTAACACCCCGATTTCGGGTGTTGAAAAATAGCGAGTGTTTAGTTAAAATAAAGACAACGGCTAACCCTTGTAGTATCCCCAAAAACCCAACCCTTTAATTTTTAAAATTATCCAAACACGGGTTATTAATTTTTAACCCCTGCTGACTTCAGCTGACCCAACCCAACCCCATAACCAAACAGGCCCTTAGTAATTCCTGGAGGCCATGTGGTTGTAACAACCACACATCTTATCTTTTTACATACGAATGATTAACTAACTTTTAGTAGCTGTTATTTTTATTTATCCTTTCTTGTTAATGTATGCAATTTATATTACCTACCCAATAATGTCGATAATAAAATTAACGGTCTCATATTTCTAAGTGTAACATCTTAGAAGTTGTATTCTTTCCTGTACAGTCTGTCAGTTATTTTTCATTTGCCACATCTGACACATCTGAAGCAAAACTTTCCTCATTACTTCTTAATACTAAAAGCTTCAATCGTGGAGGAAAGTTGTTATCTAAACTGAAGTTTAATGTTCATCACTTGTACTATCATTTTGCCGTTAATATCTGCTCAGGGCCAATACTAAAGTCCTTTGAAGTTATGGAAAAAATTTACTCGTAACGAGTTGACCTTTTACTTGGCCTTCTACACCTTGTACTAATTATAGTTACAATTTGCTATACATATATTCTTTTACATGGTTAGGAGTGAGATTGTTACCATAAAACTGGAGTGTGACAACTTGGCTTTAGCAGCAAAGTTTGCAGAAGAGAAATTCGTGGATGTATGGAAGAGTTTGAACATCAGGTCAAATAACTTTTACTCTTATGATTTCCTTTTTGTGTTTTTAGTGCCTTCTCATCGCTGATTTCACTTTCTCTCTATCTACATTGTATTTGTATGATACAGAAGTGAAATAATTTGTTACTCCTTGAAAATAATATACTAACAATTACGTGTTTCAAAAATAAATTAGCTAATGTGCTTGTTTGGTGCAGGCTGATGGGTATAATGTCAGATATGGTCGTCTTGACCTCCGTTAGCTTAGGATTACAGCTACTTATTGTAAGATTGATCCAAAGATTGCAGAATTATACAAAGTTTTATGCGGCCAGGAGATTTATAAGTAAGTGCAGTTCCATTGTGCATGAATTCTTTACATCTTTAATAATGCTCGTTTACAATATTTATTTATTTTGATATAGGTACGCTCTGATGGAAAAGGGAATGGATGTCCCTAATCTTACTATGGCAGTGGTTTTCAATTTCTACCTTAAGACCTGTAAGTCTTGAGTGACATGCATTATATGTATATCTATTAGCTATAGAAATAATAAACGTGTTCTATCTCCTTAAATTGAATAATAGAAAGTTGATATCATAATAATGACAGGTGAATGACTTCTCCAGGAATTTGTGGACAAACTGAAATCACTGAAGGTAGAAAGACATAAGGCTACAGTTGTGTGGTCAAATATTAGCCACATATGGTTTACTATGATGCACTCGACTTGGCATTTTGTTTCAGAGATATCTGCACAAAATGTAAGAGATATCAGTTGAGTTTATTACTACTAATACATATGATTATTATACAGATAGTTACTGGAATCTGTATGCATAGTGCTTATGAAAATAACAATCAAATGCGATGTCCTGATTATTTTTGTAGGCAACATCTGTCTCCATGACTGTTAGAGACATAGTTATAGCTTCACACCTTATTGGAAACATGACTGGTGCTACCATTAATGATCATCTTACTGAGTGCTACACAAAATTAGGTTGCTGTATATTACATGTGGATAAGAATACGGAGGACTACCAGATTATAAAATATCTTGAGAAAACTTATGAACCTGTTAAAGCTGGCTATTGTTATTGTAGTTTAATTTTTTAGTTGATCTGAGATTAATTGTGCTTAGCTAACATACTCTTACCTATCAAAGTTACTCTACATCTGTAGAGAATATATTTGTTGTTGAAGCAAGTGCTTTACCATCTCAATTCTCATGAAGTTCAAGAACCTCACGAACGTTGGTCTTTCTTTAATGTGGTAAGATTTAGTCATTCGGTGATAGTCCGTTATTTTCTTTTTCCTTCTCCCTGGCCTAGCTCGTATACTAATATTTTAATTTAGGCATTAGGCACAAGGTCCTCAAATCTGATGAGACACACAAAAGATTCTTACCAGCCATTTGTCAGCTTCTTATTGCTGGATACAGCTCAACCAGCAATAAGCTTGCTCTTAAATTTTCACTTTGTTGACTACTGTTTATCAATCAAAATTAGTTACTGTTTCGAACCTGTAATTTTGAAAGGCTATTCTGTGCACGGATGCTGCAATAAAAGCTACAAAGTATGGATTCACTGCTGTGGACACTGGACAGGCCAGAATGTTTCTTAGTTCTGGCTGTTGCTTCCTTGTGAGAGAATGTTAAAGAGATCATAACTATACCGGAGGTATGAAAACTGCTACATGAATCATTGACCTCATTTCTAACTTTTTGTACATCAAATATCACCAAACAAACTCCTTGTACATCAATTATGACTAAACGGATTATTTATCTTAATTACTTGCCAATTTTTCTAAAAAAAATGTCAGTAAACGGATTGTAGGAAACTAAATCTTATATTTATGTCTTAACTTCAGTTCTGAGAGTAGATCTTTATATTGCTTATGTTAGTTTCTTCAGCACGCTACTTTCTTGTTTGTTTTGTGAATTGAGAGTAGCATAAATTTTTACATGCTGCTGAGTTTCCTTTTTTTGCTTTTTAAGAAATCATATACAGTAGCAAGAGATTCTTTGATTACGTTGTTTTGAAGTAAACTTGACCGAAAATGCTGCTAACAGGGAAGCGATATTGAAGCAAAGTCGGTACATTTTGTCGCATCTTGCACATGTCTATCACAGGCTTGATAATTTCTTGTTTTCTTTTTATGCTATATATCATTGTTGTTGGTGTTGTCTACTTACTTGCAAGCTTAGTAAATTACGTCTATCTGTGGTATGACTTATCCGTGGTAAGATTGTTTGAATGTCCAATTAATTATTGTTGTTTTTTACATGTCGCGTAATATAGTTGAGCCTTTCACTTCCTCTATACCACATGTGTGTGTATATTTACATAAGATACATACATTACATACATGCATGCATACATACATACATGCATGCATGCATGCACGCATGCACATACATTTACATTACATTACATTATAGTGTAAGATCGGGGCAAGTCATAGTATATATTACCCAAAATATTTTTGAGTGGAGTTCGTGCCAAATCGAGTTGATTTCGAATCTACCTCGTGCAAAATTTGTATCTAGTTAGAGTTCTTTATGAACAAAAAATACTTGTTCGAGCTAGGAACGAGTTCAAATCGGGTTGAGCCTCATTTACCTAATTCAAGTCCAGCCCAGGTCAGTTTGAGTTACAATCTAACTAAAACTTCGTATGTTAAATAATTTTGGTTGCTTTTATAAATAAATTAAAATCTTACTTTGCATGTTGAATAGTTTGCAGGTAATGGATGGTGGAAATCCCATTAGAAGAACAAATTGGTTTCATGACA
The DNA here is from genome assembly GCA_032274865.1 of Eryngium alpinum. Classification (NCBI taxonomy): domain Eukaryota; kingdom Viridiplantae; phylum Streptophyta; class Magnoliopsida; order Apiales; family Apiaceae; genus Eryngium; species Eryngium alpinum. Next base: position 7,717 of record JAUEJK010255055.1, read on the forward strand.
TTGAATAAACTTTTTGTCTATGAAAACTTGCTTCCTTATCTAAAAAAGATGTACCTTCATCGCATTTTAGCCTGAGTACTATATCGTTTCATTTTTTTAATAGTTGTAGATAACATCGTCGCTCTAGTAGACTGAAAGCACTTATATATATATATTGCATGTGGTAGATCTTCTTTCTAAACTTCGTTTAGATACCTCTGAATCTAATTTCTCACATTTTTCTCCTTTCTTTTCTTTGGATTTGTTCTGGAAATGTAAATTTAGTTATCACTAAATGAGCTCGTTCGGGAGCTTGATGAATAAGAAGATGACCAATTTGTACATATTAATTGTAAATCGGTATCGATGTGATGAGGTTAGAGTTCTATATAAATTATCCCATTTTTTATTCTTATTTTTATTCTCATTGAGTCTTCAAATTTTATCGACAGTAGTAGATATGACCGTGTTGCTTCATCCTTTCAGATTTCATGTTGTATGCTATGATACGACTTCTGAATTATTATTTTTCTTTTAATTACATACATCTAAAATAATATTATCTCTTAAATATCTAATATAAAATATAGTTTCAGTACGCGATCTCTCCACTTGGTACTTTGTGTGATTGACAAATGATATGACAATCTTGTAATGTTTTCCTTTTCTACAAAGTTGGTTGATGCTCCGTTGACTGCTTCAAGATCTACTTCAGGCTCTCGATAATGGTGTTGATTTTTCATACTGTATATTTCGTATGATATACAATCTTGTAACTCTTTCCTCTTCTACAAAGTTGGTTGATGCTTCACTGACTGCTTCAAGCTTCAGGTGCTCGAGAATGATATTGATTATGATGAGTCGGGTAAAATAGCTAGATGATGTATTGTATTTTACAACATAGCTTCTAAGTTACTTTGCCACTTTTAGTTAACTTTAATATATGATGAAAGTGCAGGATAAAAAATTTGGGTCTCATTCTATTCTTGTAATTCTAAAGCAATCATAGAATGACATTATGGAGGAATGAATTAAGAAAGTGTAAAGACACTTTATATAATTATAAAAAAATTGACCATACATTGGAAAAATAAATTTACTTTGTTAACGTATGTGATATTTATTAGCATACTCGTCTTAGTTACTTTAAATATTGTAGGAATATGCTCGATCCAGATATTCCTACAACTATGACAAGGCTTATTAGAAAATTGATTAGTATAGTGAAGATGTTCAAAAGGTACTTATGTTTAATAATATTGTGCAACTTTTCAGATTATATATGTGTACTAAAGGATGTTGCAAAAAATATGTATCAGGTTCTTCAGATTGGCAATATCATACTAAAATTAGCTCATGCAAAACTTTCTATTTTAAAGAAAGAAACTCAAACAGATTTGGAGTCTAGGTTTGATGCTTTTCAGTAGTTTAAATTTTTGAATAATTTTTTTTTCACTATTTATTTGGTTTTGTTCTATTTAGGGGGTGATATAGCCATCTATGTAGCGAAGATGGTGCTTCAAAGGTATCTTATTTTTACTTAAGATATTGTGTTGCATTTAGGATCGAAATATAACTAATTGTATTAGTAGTAGATGTAGAAGAAGAAGAGAGAAAATGGAGGTAAATTGTGTATGTATTGATATGTATATTTTTTGTATATGAAGGAAGAAGGCTGATGCCTTCTTTATACTACAAGCTCTACCTCCTACTATTACTAGTTGACTTCTACTTACATAGGGGCACCCTAGGGGGCATATATACATGTATCTATGTATGTATTCTAACACTCCCCTCAAGTTGGTGCATAGATATCTCGCATGCCCAACTTGCCAATATCAGAACATAACTTCTTTCCGTTTAAGCCCTTTGTAAGAACATATGCCAATTGATCATTAGACCTTACGAACTTGAGACTTATATTCCCAAAGTGAATGTTTTCCTTTATGAAATGTCTGTCAATTTCGATATGCTTAGTGCGGTCATGTTGAACTGGATCGCTAGCAATGTCGATGGCAGCTTGGTTAACACAGTAGAATATCGAAGGATTTGTGCTTACATGACCCAATTCTCTCAAAAGACTTCGAGTCCATAGAATATTAGCAACACCATCATCCATGGCTCGATACTCTAGTTCTGCGGTTGAGCGAGAAATAACGTGTTGTTTCTTACTCCGCCAAGCAACTAGATTCCCCCCAACGAAGATGCAATAACCTCCAGTGGATCGTCTGTCGTCTCTGCACATGCCCCAAATCAACATCTGTATATATCTTGGTGTTGAAATGATTGTGTTGTGAAAACATCAACCCCTTTCCTGGAGTTCCCTTGAGGTACCTTAGGATCCTGTAGACTGCCTCCATATGAGGCTCTCGTGAGTCATGCAGATGCTCACTACTCCAACCGTAAATGTAATGTCCGGTCGAGTATGA
>JAUEJK010255269.1:0-10123 GCA_032274865.1 Eryngium alpinum
ACGAATTCCTCTAGCGCATATCTCTCGCACTAACTTGAGCGACATCCTGGCGCTCCCAACAATAGATTTTCCTCATGAACTTGACATTGAGTCCTTCAATCTTCCTAGCTCCCTCTCTCCGGTAGAGGTTGAGCAACTAGCTCGGGCCTTTGATATCAAGGGCGACTTCTAAGCAGTCGTACCCTCTCCCACTGACCGTCCATGTAAATAAACGGATGCCTTTTCATTTTCAAGGAGTCCCTCCTCTCAGGGATCCGCATCCGTTTTCAAAGCTTCACATACCGCATCCTTGCTGAGGCGCGCATCTCACCGACTCAGCTACACCTCAAAGGGTACAAGACCATCCACACTTTTCTGGGCATCGGCAGAATGAAGGGTGTGGAACCAACTATGGGTATATTCAGAAGGATATTCCAATTTAAGAGTTGTTCTCCACTGGTAGGATGGATCACCATCAAACACCGTCATAATACACCTCTCATCTTTGCTACAGCTTCTATGCCCGAGTCCATATAGGGTTGGAAGTCAGAGTATTTCTTTGTCCGTTGGAAGACAGGACAATGTGAGTCCTTGGTTAGGACTTCTTTTGGCGCAACCCATGATGGGCCCGCTAAACAATTAAAGTTAGGCTCAGATGAGCTTGACACTGTGAAGATCTTGCAAGAAGGTGGATCTTCACTCCACTACATGTCTGTCCTTGGGGCAGACAAATATCAAGAGCTTACTCTGCAACCTTTCTCCCGAGGGAATGTATTATACATCACCATCGTTTAAATCTATCAATTTATTTTATTAACGTCCTGCTGACTTTATTTTGCTCATTTTTACCTATAGCTTTGGAGCTTGCTAGACCTATGCTCCAGTTGCTCCTTTCTACCTATAGCTTTGGAGCTTGCTAGACCTATGCTCCAGAAGAGGAAAACCAAGGTGGTCACTCCTCTTCCCTCATCAATAAAAGCCCGCTGTCATCGCGATGCTTCGGAATCTACCTCTCCTAGAGAGGACGCCGTCTTCTCTGGCAATTGGGAAATTCGTGCTTAGGTTCAATAATGGGTCATCCCATGTTGGCCCAAGAATGGTCAGATGGGTCAGATGGGTCAATCACCCCTCTTGACAGAAGTACTATGGAGTCCTGGACTCCTGATCAAATTGGTGCCCAAGGAGCTCAATCCTTGGCTGAGGTATACTTTACAATTCATCAATTTGCATATGTAAAACATTCATCAAGATACTGACCTTGTTATTGTGATATTTTTCCTTAGCTGAATTGTTTCTTCCAAGCTGGCGTCCACCAAATGAACAATCTGTGTGAGTCCTCCGCTCAGAAGGACTTGAGGGTGGCTGAGCTAAGAGCTCAAATTTCTGCTACTCCATCTCAATCTGCTAGGCTCCTTCAGGAGAGCAAGGATTTGTAAGAGGAAGAAAGGCATCTCCAATGAGAGGTCAAGAGTTATCGTACTCAGGTGATCCGGGACTTCCTTTCATCAGACGAGTATCGTCAAAGGAAGCAAGCGACTGCTGCTAGGATGCGCCCCCGCGTATACAGTAGTTGTTGGGATGCTGTTATGGACACTCTTAACGAACAACTACCCACTTCTATTGATATTTCCTCCATAAATTGTCCAGTAGACAGAGATGATGCCCCTTCCGATACAGAAGATGAGTCCCAGCAGTTTGTTATAGGCTTTATGTATTGTCTTTTCCATCCCTTTGTATCCAAAATTGGCATAATAAAATTTCTTTTTCAGAAGTCTCAAAGTCTTGAAATCCAAATGGTTTCTCTTATTTATATAAGTGTTCCAAAAGACAATAGCCTAATAACAATACCATCACTCAAATATTTAACTACTATATGGTCTACATGACCCTACATAATAATTCTAACAATAAGATAATGCACTTCATTCGTGTGCCTCACACCTCTCCTCTCTGGACAGAAAGAGATCCTCACTTGAACACCACTTGTAGTCCCCAAAGGCTTCCACGAACCTTCACTTCATGTCTCGATAGCAGCAGACCTCTCTTTCCAGTAGCTTTTCATACCACCTATAAGACAGCTTCTCCAAAGTTAATGGGAGTACCTTGCACTTGAGGTCTTCAGATATCTCTGGTCCCAGACTTTGAGATAGCTATTGTAGGTGAAGTATTGGATCTTTCATCCCATCATAATATGGCAAATGACTGTCATCAAAGTCTTCAGGTAACTCCAAAGCTTGAACCCTCTTGGTGAATGGGCTACACATTTCCTTGGTTCCTTCCATGTAGCATCGGGTATAATAAAACATGTAGACGTATAACAAGTAATGCAAAGTAAAGGGGACGGACAAGAGTTTACTTACGATTATATTCATACAAGAAAGTCTTATAAGAAAAAAATATCTAACGACCATCGCTCGCCGTCATGACGAACGAGTATCAATAGCGGGCTGCGGAGCCTCCAACTTTACACCATCCGCCCACTTGGGGAGGTGCGCCAGATCCCCCCCACGGATCATTATGTACTCGAAATGCCAAGTTCTATAAGAACTTGGAATCTCCATCCACCTTTTGTCTGTTCCTTGGTGCAGACTTCCAGAAGATATTGTATATCCTTCATTCATGGTCTTGGACACGGAATGCAATGTCCAGAACAACCTCGTCGTAGGCTCAACCCCTTTCTCTGCACATCTGGCTATGAATCCGTTAATGGAGCGGACGCTATTTGGTGCAACTTGGCAGAAGGCGCACTTAAGGAAGTCCTTAAAAAGAGTATAGGTAAATTGGTGCATGGGCAACTGAAATCCCTGTCGAAAAAAGGCCACGGGAATAGGCACCCAACCTCTCTGCGGACGATGGTATGGCCGCTCATCCACTGTTGGATACCTCCATTCGTACTCGGGGGGAATGTTGAAGATGCCCCGGACAACATCATCAGCGTCTCGAGCAAACCTGCTAGCTTCAGATGCATACTCAAGATGTCCGAACTACTGCTCCAGTAGAGTATTGTTGTACTCTGGGGGAAGCTTCCCCAAAGCCTTCAGCTCCGCTTCATATGATTTAAAGTGGAGATCGCGGATGTTCGTGAAGTTCCGCGGCGCCGGCTCAATGATGTCCGCATTCTAGACACCTCGTCCCTCCTCGTCACCATGACGCAGATGACTCCCAGTTCCAATAGGAGGTCTCTCTATGAACTCCCTCAATTTGTAGACAACCTTCTCATAGGGATGTCCGTACGTTTACCTCTACCCATCAACCGTTTGCACGTGTGACCATTGCGTCCAACACAATGGATGTGTTGCACGCGGACAAAAAAAATATGTTGATGCAGTTATCCACGCGCCCCTCTATCTTATTATTTTGTTCGCCCGCACGACATTTGTGTCCTACATACAACGCCCTACGTACGGACGAAGGCATCATACAAAGTGAGCAAGCAGACACGGTATCCACCATGTCCTCGCGCACAGACCTAATCCTACGGACGGGAGTAGCGCCTAGAACATCACTACAAAACCTAAGTGTTAAAACCCAAGTTGGCATTGCGTAGACCTGTAAACTGTCACTGGCGCCGTCACCATATTTACAGTTTTCGGCGCCGGATAATTCATCTTCTCCGGCGCCGCCGTCCCTAAATCCAGTTTCTGGCACCGGAGAACCCATTTTTTCCGGCGCCGCCGCCTAAAGTTGCGAAAAAAGTCCAAAAAATGGTAAAAAAAAAAACATACCAAAATCTTACAAATCTACTCTACTACAACGCTACAACCATAATTTAGCAGAAAAATAAGAAAAACATGCCTAAATCTACCAGAAAATGAAACCCAAAAATAAGGTTTTTCAAAACGAAAAAATGCAAAAAATCGAAGGATTCAAAGTCCTACCTGAGAAACGGATAGTAGATTCACAATCTACGAGCAACGACGAACTAGAAAACACGATCGAAATCGAATTCTGAGAAGCTTAAAAAATCGCCTACAATCGCCAAAAAAAGCCTTAGTTTCGAAAAAGTGGGGAAGAAAAGAAGTTGGGGGAGTTTTGTAACCCCTAACCGTTATCAACCAATAAGAGCATGACACGTGTTGGGTCGGGGCAACCGCCCTAATTCGGGTGCACGTGCAACCCGGTTCATACGCGACCCTCCATCCCCCCCCCCCAATTCGCAACCACACCCATTCCCACCATGCATCCGTGTGTGCACCATGCCCCTAGTCAAGGGTATATCCGCGCATATGGATGTTCTTGACTTAACCTTATCCTAGTATACGGACGCTCACGTCCGTCCCCTAGTCTTGGGGCGCACCTAAAAAAGCACACAAATGTTGAAGCCATAACCTCATCCTAGGACACGGACACTCATGTTAGCGTCCTAGCCTTGGGGGGCACCCACAAAAATACGCCAAGTGTTTAAACCTCAACCTCCTAGCCTTGGGGGACACCCACAAAAACACAGCAAGTGTTTAAACCTCAACCTCATCCTAGGACACGGACACACATGTCCGCGTCCTAGCCTTGGGGGACACCCACAAAAACATACACCTATTCTCTCTCCCTCCCTCTCTCTCTCTCTACTCCCCCATTCCACTAAAAGTGGAATAATGGAGCGGGGGGCAAATGATAGGCCCAATCCAGTAAGGGCTCAAATTCAATGCACCAACCTAAGCCCAATACCTAAAACCCAGACAATAGCCCAAGTCACCACATTGGGCCAAGGCAACTCAAGCCCAAAACAACACATGGACCAAGTCCCACCATCCGCGCAAACCAAGGTCACCTCGCGGACGAATGAATAGCCATTGGGACATGCGGATACATCGTCCCTGATGCGTGCGGACTGTCAGTTGTACGTGCGGACGATCAGTCATACGCACGGACGACAGCTAGGACGCGAGAACAGCCACCGCAACTCACGGACACTTCTCGACGGACTAAGAGGATCAATAGACCGACTCATGTCATGTGTCCTGCACACCGCGCCTATCAATATCAGACACGTGGGCGACACGTGCCCTCACGTGCCGCGCACGTGGGTAGGTATCTATAAATACCCCTTCACTTTCAACGGTGAAGGGGTTAGAAAATTGACACTATTCACACACGAGATTTAGCTCTGACTTTTCAATACTTTTTCTCTCTAGAATTTGATCGGAATTTCTACCGAAACCCTAATTCTCTCACTGGAGGTGTCCCGGAGCCGACAAGGCATCGCGTGGCGTTGTTTTGTAGGGTCGAAGGCCGGACCCGGATCCAAGACAACCCACAAGCATGAAAGTAGACCCGGACGAGTAAGAGCGTTATCAGTAGTGGAGTATATGTTCGATCCCATTCCATTGAGGTCCCATTTTAGATCGCTATGGTGGAGCAATCGGAACGTATACAGCGCATCTGAAAGTTTTTATATAAGAAATATTAGGTTCCTGACCAAAAACCATTTGTGAGGGGGAGAGTTTGTGATAACTTGTTGGCCTGATGCGGATAAGTGATTCTACATATAATGCAGCATACTCCCAAGCAGATATTGGGAGTTTAGATTTCATAAGTACTGGCCTAGCAATTAACTGAAGACGTTTAATTAGGGACCTAGCAAGACCATTTTGTGTATAAACATGTGCTACATGATGTTCAACGTTAATTCCAATAGGCATACAATAATCATTAAAGGCCTGAGAAGTAAATTCACCAGCATTATCAAGGCGAATATTCTTGATAGAATAATCTGGAAAATGTGCTCTTAGTTTAATTAATTGAGCGAGCAACTTCGCAAACGCCAGGTTGCGAGTTGATAACAACATAACATGTGACCATTTACTCGATGCATCGATTAAAATCATAAAATATCTGAATGGTCCACATGGGGGATATACTGGTCCACATATATCCCCTTGAATACACTCCAGAAAAGTAACATGTTCATAATTTATCTTTGCTGGTGATGGCTGGGTTATTAGCTTGCCTTGAGAGCAAGCGGCACATAAAAAATTCTTATGAAGAATCTGTCGGCTCTTCAAAGTATGTCCTCATGAATTTTTAATTATTCTTCGCATCATTATAGAATCGGGATGGCCTAACCGGTCATGCCAAATTATGAAGTTATCAGTAAACTTCTGGTTTATTATATTATGCACTTCAATTGAATGAATCTTTGTGTAATATAGACCAGTGGAGAATGAAGGGAATTTCTCTAAAGTTCTTTTAGTGCCATGGACTATATATGTGATGTGAAGATATTCGTTATTTCCTTTACTAATCATCTCAATATGATAACCGTTATTACGAATATCTTTGAAACTTAATAAGTTTCTTTCAGATTTAGGGGAGTATAAAGCATCATTGATTTCAAGTTTAGTCCCCCAAGGCAATAATAGTCGTGCTCTTCCGGAGACTTTTATGATATTGGTGCTACCAGATATAGTGCTCACACTTACTTCTTTTATTGTTAATTCAGGAAAAATATTTCTTACTTTTAACCATAGTATGAGTAGTTGCACAGTCAGCTAGACACAAGTCTTCATTATTTGTCGGTAATTAAACAGAGGGGATATTCACGTTCTTTAAAAGTAAGTAACTGCCACACAAATGTATAAGATAAACCATATAACGTCATATGTAAACTATATTATAGACTAAGCAAGATAAACCATATCATTATTCATAATTCGACATAAGGTTCATTTATTTAAGCATATGAATATAAGTAAGGCATTCTGAAATATTTGGTGATTAGTTATTCCCTTCAGAAAAAAAGTAAAGAAATCAGATGCTTCCAAGGACAGTAAATCATCATTAGCAAAGTCACCTTCACCATCCTTACCCGCAAAATTAGTCTCCATTTTTCCTTTCTGTTTTGCTTGCGTGTTTTGGAGTACGGCAAGCTCGGGATCAGTATCTTATTCCACCACAACGATAACAAACATTTGTGGTATTCTCATTTTTAGCATTCTCATATTTGACACTCTCCTTACGATCCCACTTCTGGTGGGGATATATATTTTTGAATTGACCACCATGACCGCGACCACGACCAAATCCACGCCCGTGACCATATCTATGACCATGTCCCCGACCACGACCACGACCACGCCCATAACTAAAGACATGATCTTTGTACTTTAATTTCTTTTCACTTTGTATAGTCGCATTCGCTTCAGGGAATGGAGTAGAGCCAGTTGGTCGAGACTCATGATTCTTCATTACTAGCTCAATTTTCTTGTTCATCTACTAGGAGATAAGATATCAGTTCAGAATATTTAGTAAAACCATTTTCACGATATTGCGTCTGCAGGACCGTATTATTTGCGTGAAAGGTGGAATATATTTTATCCAATCTGCGTCGGTAATTTTCTCTCCGTACAATTTCAGTTGAGAAGTAATTCTGAACATGGATGAATTATATTCACTCACAGATTTGAAGTCTTGCAATCTTAAGTTTAACCAGTCATAATGAGCCTTTGGGAGTATCACAGTTTTCTGATGGTCATAGCGGTCTTTTAAATTGTTCCACAAAATTTATGGGTCTTTCACAGTCAGATATTCTGTTTTAAGTCCCTCGTCAAGGTGATGGCGGAGAAATATCATAGCTTTGGTTTTATCTTGTTTTGAGGCCAAATTATCTTTCTTAATTGTATCACCAATGCCTTTTGCATCTAAATGAATTACAACATCTAACACCCATGACAAGTAATTTTTTCCATAAATATCGAGAGCCACAAATTCAAGCTTTGCAAGATTTGACATTATAAACTATATAACAATTTAAGTATTAGAAAATAACCAATTCCAAGGTTAGATTTATGCCAATACTATTATCAAATTGTCCAAAGAGTCAATAATGGACAACCACACATCAATACCAATAAACTATGCACATATGTGCTGAAAAAAATAAGGACAACCATATGTACATCCAAAGATCTAAAAAATAGGCATAGTTAAACAATAAATTTAAAAATATGATAAACTAGGGAAATGTAGTACTCTGAATAAGGATTCTAGTAAGAACCACATAATTTAACAAAAGCTCAATTTGATATGAATTTTACAAGTTCAGATAACACTTTACGTTTATATAAATGACCAGAGTGTGAAGATGGCAAATTTAGGCTAATTAAACAATCAGATCTCAAAAAGGTTATAATTGAAGAATCAAAGTATACTAAAAGGGCTTTCTGATAAGGCACATAGTTTATATCTAAACACTGAATAAGTTATGACATTTGGAAGTTCAAACAAAGCTACAGAAACAATGCCAATGCTCAGAATTATTATAGGCTATTTTAGACAATCAGAATAAGCAAATTTCACAATGATTAAAACTGAGCAATTCAAGATTTTTTCTTGAGCTTTCTAAATTGATAAGGAAAGCTAAATCTGATATCAATTCAATTTGTATGAATTTTCGAAGTTATGAAATGGCATTCCCGAGTACAAATAGGCAGGCAACAAAGCTTGCAAACTTGGAGTCTGAATCTCGAAAATATGCATTACACAAAACTTGAAGGTATCGAAAAATCCTTTCTAAAGAGTTATGAACCAACCGAATCGGATTAATAACGAATTTACTATGAATTTCTCAAGATGACAGATTCTGAGTTGAGTGCTAGAAACACATACCAGATACCTTGATCGAGAGATTTCTTCAAATCAATCGTGCTGATAATGTGTTGTGAAATATAGAATTACAGAGAATATAAACTGAAGAGATATAGAGGGAGAATATGTATATTTCTCATTAGCTTTGAAAGAGTTTGTACATGTACATATATAGTAGATGAGAGAGATGGGTTACAGAAGTAAAAAATCATAATTTATAAAAAAAATACAGACATATATATATATATATATATATATATATATATATATATATATATATATGATTTTACAAGTTATACTTAAGTATATATAAAAACAATCATTTTAATTAATCCAGTTAAAGAGACTTACAACTTTCGTCAATTATGTATACACTCTAATAACAAATAGAAAAATGTTAGGTAACCCAAATTTGGTACCAAACTTTTTTCCAAAAATCTACGTGGCATATAAATTATCAATTACTTTACTTATAAATTCTGACCCTGAATTCCTGCGAATAGGAGATTGCCATGTGCTTTTTGGGAAAAAAATTGGAAAATGTTTTGGATAACCTAGCATTACTCTGACAAATACGCTTCAATAAAACATAGCACCCCTTTCCTGCTCGATTCATTTACTGTATCTAAGTATTTATATATTAAAATAGAAATTATTATATTTATAGTAATGTAACACGTAATTTATGCGATGAAGTTGTAAAATTTTATAACTAAGTAACTAAATTTAAAAATAAAAAATAAAATTATAATATTAAATAAATTTATCTAATTACTTTTATATAATTATTCATCAGACTGTCGTAGCATATAATAAATATATATTATTTTTAAGATTAAAAAATTTAATTTTAAAATAAAAATAATTTAATAATAAAATTATAATATTTTATAAGTTAGTAACGAACGCACAAACCGTAATAGATGAATAATAGAGTATTTATGGGGTTCTTATAAGTGGCTGTAGCTTATAAGTAAAAAAAGTAATAATTTTTTTTTTCAAACTTTCTCTTATAAGCAAAATATAAGTGGAGCTAAACACTGTCATAAGTGGCTGAAATTTATAATATGAAAAAAATAACAAATAAATACATTTTTTAAAAGCCAACTATTTATAAGTTATAATAAATAATGGCCAAACACTCCTGTATAATACTTATATTTAACTTATACATTAAAATAAAAATTAAAAATCAGTAATTAGTGTTTGTATAAATTTTATTCTTAACTTATAAGTTAAAATAAGTAAGAATTTCTTACTTATTCCAGCTCAATGTTTCGATTTATTTATGAGTAAAATGCAGATTGATGATATTACTTTTAACAAATATGCACTTTGATGTCTACACTTTATAAACTAGCACTTTGATGACTGCATTTTCAACAAATATGCACTTTGATGACTACACTTTATAAACTAGCACTTTGATGACTGCACTTTATGATTTTTTAGAAAAAGTATGTTTTATGTTTTCTAATTGTTAAGTATCAAAAACTAACACCAAATAACAATTACCTGATGATCCGAAAGCTCCAAAGCGGATCTCCTTGTTCCTCGGATG
>JAUEJK010255380.1:0-16470 GCA_032274865.1 Eryngium alpinum
GTATATATATATATATCTAACATATCTAGGTTCTTTTTAAACACGTTTAAATTTAAATTCAAATAAAAAGGTAAAGTTTTTAACTTGATTCGATTAAACTCTAAAGCCATTCTAAAATACAATTTATTATTTATATTTAATATATCGAAGATGTTAAAATTATATGTATATATACATATTTAAAAAGACTGCACATTTTCGTATGTAACTGTTTATAGTCCTGACCTATTCTTTTACACAAGTTACAGCAAAATGAGGTACCAATCATAGGACAATAGCACAGGTAGGCTTTGCTTAAAACTCTGAATGTAAAATATTTTTTTTATGTAAAATAAAATATAAAAAAGTAAAATATTATTTATAACTTTTTTATATAATATATAATTTAATATTTAATTTCTCATTCTTTTTATTATTCAATTTAATCATAAAAAAATTATATTATATTATATTTTATTAATAAATTTTCAAGATCCAAATAAAGTCTTAGTGATATGTACTTTTACACAAAGGCCAACGGCCCATACCGCCATACGGCCATACCAAATCAAGAATCATGTTTTCGTCAAAATACATACAGCAAATGAAATGTTCCTGGGCAACAATTTTCCGCTTTCAAACATTAGTTTAACTAGTATGCTTGCCCGCTGCGCACGGGCGTAGAAATTTTGATTTAATGTAGCCTGTTAGAGTGCAAATATGTCTTTAATTATATTTACCTGCATTAAATATGTAACAATTCTGTTGTGGTATATGGTGAATGCGAACCTCTGTTACTCCTTTTTTTAAATTATTTTATATTGTGGTTAGTTAGCCTTTATTCATGTAAATGACTGTAGTTTTAATTAAAGACATAAAATAATAAATAAATAATTTTTTTAACTTATCTTATAATGGAAATATAGATGAATTTAATTAAATATTGGATGTAATGTATGTGATAATAAATTTTCCATTTATATAATTATAAATATTTAAATATTAAATTTTGTAATTTCGTGAGAAGTAATATTATAGTTAAAAGTATATTTAATTATTTATTACATAAGAAACAATATTTTACTTAAATAAGAAATCATACCCTCATATACATAATAATTGATATTGTTAATAATAAAATTTTAAAACCGAAATTAAATTATTACACAAAAAAATTTAAATTTATAATAATATTTGTAATTATTTTTAGCACACGTTATATGTACGTGTATATTTGTATTGATATTATTTTCTTCCACAGCCATTGAAGAGACGTTGACTAAATTTCTCTCTTTTAATGGCGTGCATAGAAGGAGTAGAACCTCGATATACACGTACATATTAATTCAATCTTATCAGTCATTTAATCTCTGTTTAGGTAGCCGTTCTAACCAATTCTCTGTCGGCCACTATTGGTTTACTTGTTTAAATTTCGTTGCTCTATGTATAGTAATGGCATCATTGGAAACAAAGGATAGGAGCAGATTCAGGTTAGGGTTTCTTCTTCTTGATTTGTGTTTACCTTGTTCGTTAATTTAAATTCAATTACCCTCCTTAAATTGATCTGTTATTCTTACTTTTTTACGTTATTGCAAGGATAGTAATTTGTAGATTGTATTCTTATAGATTCATTGAAGATGGCTAGTGATTTAACAGTTTCAATGAAGTTTGGAATCAAAGTAACCTCCCCCGTGAAGAAAGCCCTCCAAATTGTGAGTAATTAGAATCTGTATATGCTATTACTGTGCATTTTATTGAAGATATTGTTTCTAATTGATTCTCTTTCGTTTATACTTTCATATACGGTTAAATAGCCCATAGTTCCCAGTTGAAATATCTTCCACTTTAAATACTTTTTAAATCTGTATTTGTTTCAAATGTAGCAGTTGAACATCATAATGTTTGTAACTTAAGGTATTACTACTGTGGTAGTTATGTTATGGTCATAGTTCATTACTTAATTGCCATTCTTCTAAGTATCAATCAATTCTTAGTTTGATTTTTTTCTCTCTCTTCTGGAAGATTTAGTATACAGTATGAAACTATGTACCTAACCTGCCTATTGTTTTGCTCCATTATAATTTTGTTTGCCCACTATTACTTTCTTTGAAGTTTTTAAATAAAGTTCCAGCTGGCTAACCGTATGAGTAATTGCAGTTTAAATTGCTGCTAAACTGTGTTATTTGTCTGCATTGTGCCATCTATTTAGCATACTGTTTGCAACCTACTGTAGTACTTATTCTTTATTTACTCTCTTTTATCATAATGTTTAATAAAAGATTCCTTTGTGTTTCATATTTTCATATATGGTTTAACAGCTAATGGTTCACAGTTGAATTAAGTGTTTTTTTTTAAATTTGTATAAATCTTTATTTGTTTAAAACGTAGAAGTTAGACAGACTGATGTTTGTAAGTTTAGCCATTGAAAATGTGGAACTTACGTTATGTTCATTGTTTAGTACTTACTCATAATTGTTATTCAGATGAATCTCTTCCTATTCTTTCTATTAATGATTTCTTGGGTGTCCACTGTTATTTCTTTTCAAATGTGTAAACAGTTGTCAAGATGTCTATAGTATAAGTGATTCAATTTCAAATCCTGGTTAACTGAGTTATTTGTCCGCATGTTACCATCTATATATCATACTGTTTCGAACCTAATGTAGTTCTTATTTATTACTTATGTATCTTTCATACTGTCGTATTCCTTTGAAACTGTTATTAATTTGATCATCAACTCAATTTTATGTCATGTAGTATCTTGGTGACGACTTAGTACATAAATATGGAAATGTTATACCGGAGAGAATCCAATTTATCCTTACCAATGGGGACATTTATGAAGGGTTCTTTATTGCTTATAAGAAATGTTTTATTGGTCTCAAAGAAGTACTTCATCGATATCGAAAGTACGATATATGTCACCTTTTCCTGGAGTACATTGGTGGGGGGTCCTTCACGGTCTATATATTTGACACATCAGCAGTTGAAATTGAGTACATGATAGACCCTGTTCATGTTGTACGAAAACCTATTGACTTTGATATGATTCCGGTGCCAAATCTGTATAATTTCCGCTTCGGTAAGATACTAAATCATATCTTAATCATGTATATATATATATTTATATATATACAGATATCGAAAATTTCACTTACTTAGTAATGGTTTTAAATGTTCTGCAGTAATGAACTTTGAGGAATCAGTTAGTCATTCTTTACTAAAGTTCAATACCTGCGATAATTTCAGTCGAAGAATATGTATCTATATGCCTGCCCAGTATGAGTACCGCTACAACAAACTTGTGGTATGTTCTTCATACATTTGTATTAATTTACTATAAATTTCAATTATGTGTTGGGGTACTGATTGCTGTTATTTTGATTTATGTATTAGAAACTTGACAATCTTGATGAATCAATTTGCTGTGATTGGCGTGATGGAATAATTCTTTCATTGGGGATTGGAAATAGAAAGTGGCCGGTTAAGGTTAATAAGTTAGGTAGCTATTGGTACCTTATCCAGGGTTGGCTTTCCTTCAGTGAGGCCTTAAATGTAGGATAGAATGACATGATTGTTTTATGCTCTAGTGATAACAATAACAATTTCGGTGTTGCTCATTTTAAGGATTATGCCTGTGTTCCGTACTGTGTTAAGAGAAGTATGTTTTCTAACATTTTCATTATACTTTTTTAACAGTCGAAGAATTTTATCAGTCCATCTCAACTCATGAGTATGTGTTATGATTTCAGACCTTGACCGACCTGGTCGTTTTCTGAAGACTGTTACTCAGTACTTCATTCAAAAAGCTGAAATGGTTAGATTATGTACACCGCTGCTACTTATTCTTGTTATCTGTTCTGAACTTTTTCTTTGTACCAATCCAATAAGTATATTTGTTTATCGAATTTCATGTCTCTCCATTTTGCAGGTTATTCCTTGGTATTTTATTACCAAATATAAGAATGACTTTACTGAAGAGGTGGAGATAACATGTTCATCCGGCGACACCTTCTTGTGCTATTACTTGGAGACGGAGATGAAGATTGTTGGCCTCGACGAATTCATCCGGGTAAACAATCTAGAGGAAGGACAAACTATAGTGTTCTGGCAGTATGATAAGTCAAACCTATGCGCCCGTATCTATGCACATGATCTGTTGGAAGTTGAATGTGATACTTAAATTAGTTGGATCTTCAGTGTCGAAAGATTTGATGTTTATTAATGTTTCATTATTATGGTTTGTTTATCAAATATGTCAGGTACTTCAGAACTTCTATCTTTCTTTTACTGTCATGCTCTTTCAGTTAATGTCTGAACTTATTGATTCTGCAATTCAGAATTTAGTTGTACCCATGTTTAGTGTACCCATGTTTAGTTTAGCCAGTTAAAGTTTTTATGAGAACTATGGTTTGATTATTCTTGAAGATTGAATTTAAAGTATATTTGGTATACTGTTACTTTTCTTTCCTTTGTTCGAAGTGTGTAATTTATATATAATTCAATTACTTGAACTCATTTAAATGTATATTTGAGGGATGCAGTAATGTGGGTGATCTTTCCTTTGTTCGAAGTGTGTAATTTTATTATATTAAAAGTTGGTAATAAATATATGTAATTATTTTGGTTATTTTAGTCATAAATGTTAAAAATAAATATATTTTAAAATATATTTTAAATAAATATATAAATATGCTTCATTTATAGAAAATATTTTGGTAGAAAATAAAAATAAAACAACAATGGTATAATTATTATTTTTAAAATATATTGATTTGGATCACTTTTTACATTACGATTGGTGTAATTTGTTAACTTGAACCAAAATAGTTAGAACATTTGATCGGTGTTCTAAATATTATTGATTTATTGAATTAAACAATCGATTAATTGCCAAAAGGTGCTTTATTTATTAAATATTTTGATTATTTTTTTTTAAATTTATTCGTATATTAAAATATTAAAATTTATATTGCTTATTTAATACAAAGGATAAAATATATAATATATTATTAAGTAATACTAAATTAAATAATTTTATAATTTGAATAAAGATTAGTTAAGACAATAAAATTACCATTTTTAAAAAAAAATTATATTCCTTTATAAATTTATGTTATAATATATTAATAATATTAAAGCGTATTTGATTAGTGATTTGATTAATACTCGATTTTCAAGATTATTTGTTAGGTGTTTGTTTTTATGATTAGAACCACCTATATGATTGGGTGTATATTTTCTTATTCTGAAAATGAATAAATTTAATATATAAAATGTTAGTTCATATTTATTTCTAAAATAATCACGTTTTGCCATGCTCATGCCGCCGTTCTTACCTTTTCTTATCAATTTTATTTGATCTGACAGATCAATAAGTACCTATGCCTACCGGTACATAGTAACCTGTATGTTTCAATTACTTTCCAGAAAAGGCAATATAGTTGTTTATATTATATAGAACAAATGTAAGTTCCTTTGGAGTGCATACCTTTTCCTTTAAGTTTAGTTCATTCACCTACAATTGGTTGTGAAACTCGCTTACTCTACTGTAATGTCTTCCGTTGGAGACCTGTTATCTAACTTTTACATAAAGTTAACACCTTATAACAACCGGAAAGATTATCTGGTATGTCTTCAGTAATAATAAAATCATTTTTAACCTTTCCGAAAATGTGAATTTAATATTTTTCTTCTGTTGCAGTATCTCCCAAATGCAGTACTTGATTCTGCAAAATCGAATTTGCCAGAACTTGTTTACTTTCATTTTCCAAATGGTGATACATTTGAAATTATGTTTAACAAAGTTTCTGGTTGCTTCATTGGTGTCGGTCTATTAATGGAGAGGTATGTCCTGAAATCGTATCATTTTCTATTTTTTGAACATTGTGGGGACGGTGTGTTTGCATTATTTGCAATTAATTCGGCGACTGTGGAGGTTGAATATCCAAGATTGGGGCTTTACTATAGTAAAGTATTTGCTACTTATCATGCTATTCCTCCTGAGTACGTTCGTCCTTTTACAGGTATATTTGTCTTCTTACGTACCTTAATATACCTCCTTCTTTATGTATGCTACATTTCTGATACTTTTTCTTTGGTTCTCAAAGCTCTTAGTATAGCTGATGACGTTAACGCGTCTTTGTTCTGTTACAACTGTGCTGGGTCTAATACGGCAGAACTTCATGTCCTATTTGACTCACTTATGAAACTTGGTCCTCACAATAATTATGTATGTCTTCCTATATATTAAATTTTACAGATAAATATTATACTTATAATTTTTTTATTTTAACAGTTTTATTTTTCTTCTACTGAATTATCTTGGAAATTAGGTTCTAAATGTGAAATATGAGTACATGTTTTCAACCTGGTCAGATTCTACGTATATACAACTGAATCTTATTCATAGAAGTTGGAGGGTAAAAATTACGAAAGAAAGTTGTACATGTTATTTAAGTAGTGGATGGTCCGAATTTATCAAAGATCTTGAAATTGAGCTCGGGGATTTATGCATTCTACGAAGCCGTGGTAATTATCTAAACTTTGAAGTAGCACTGTTTCAGAAGTATATTCCTGCCCCAACCACTTATATAAGTCCTGGTAAAGTCTTATCTCCGTCAATTCTTTGAATTTTATTTTCCTCTGTTTATGAAAAGAGTTGTTTCATTGTGGTTTGCCATTACGTGACTGATATGTTTAAGTGCAGGTGATCGTATCCCAACAAAGTTTGTTAAGATAATATGTAAGAGAGTTGTTCGTTCTATGTCAATGGTACATGTTATTTCCTAACATTTTGTATATAACATTGTTAGTTGGCTATTTTTTAACTCAAACAATTTCGTTGTCGTAGTTACTTCCAAAACTATTTGTGGACGTCCATGGTTCCCGTATTCCAGAAATTGTTACCTTCAGATGTGGAGTCCATTCAGCTTTTAATGGTTCATACAATGTATTGAACGGAGAAGTGTCCGGCCTTGAACAACTATTTACTCATGCTATCAAGCAGAAGTCAGATTTAATAATGTTAGATTACCAAAACGATGGTTTGTTCTCTGTTTGTTTATTTTCAAAGGGCAGAGTAGAGGTTAACAGCTGAAAATTGTACCATAACTACAAATATGTACTTATCAGTTGAACGAAAATATTCTGCGGTGATAAACAGTTAAACAGCCTATCTATTTACAATCGTTGCAGATGTTGTTTTGGTGGTTTTGTAATGACAGATTTCTAGGTGTTGGTAGTTTAAACAATTAAACAGCCTATCTAGTTATATATGAGAAAAGTACATTGCAGTTGTCAAACTTAATCTGTTGGCTGAGAAATTAATTGTTGTAAAGAAATTACACAGGGGTGGAACAGAAATTGAAAATAACAATCTTAACTCTGCATCTACTACACTTATAGTTTGTTATATTATTGTTTTTAATATTTTGTAGCTGGGGATTGAAGTGCTGAGCAGGAAATGTGGGTGTTTCTTCACATATTTGAGGGAGAACATAAAAGTTGATACTTCTTCGTGGCCACAACTTGTTGTACCAAAGACGTAAAACTCGAACCCATTGTTATATTTGTTCTCCAAATAGCAAAGTATTGATAATTTGTATCATATCTTGTATTGATTGTTCCACATCTCCAAAATGGTAGACAATTCGGAAGAAGTTATTAGTGAAAGAGGCTAGCATCTCGCCGTTAAGGCCCCAATTTTGTAACCGTTCCAAGTGTTTGTGTGTTGATCCTCTCCAAGTGAATAAGCAGTATAGAGGATGATAGTATAGTGCTTCCCTGATTTGAAGATTGCATGCATAGTTAATAAACGGAATAAATTGACTGTTTCCTTCCCCGGTTGCAAATAATTTCAGCAAATTTACATTATTTAGAACATGCTGTTGATGTTTACTATTTTTCCCTTTCTTCCACACCCCGAATAAATTTGCGAAATCGTCGAAGCAAGTTACCCTGTTCAACACAAGGTCGAAACTTTCATAGCTAAACTCTCCGAAACCCACCATCTCTTTTGGTGATATCTTTTACAGCTTTGTTCGGACTTATATATAGAAATGCAGGATTCATTAATTAGTAATGATGTAAATTTTAATTTTTTATATTATTATTTAACAAATCAAATTGTATTAGAATATATATATATTTATATATAATATACCTTTAATGTAGAAACAATCATGAAAAATCCTTTAACTTTATTTTATGTCTCCGTTGGAAGAAATTAACATGACTACTCTTCAGCCGTCCTTGTCAGTAGTATCTGTAGGTAATTGATTTGTTTAGAGCTACTATATATTTCAAAGATCTTTTGGCTGACCTGCTTTCAACCGATGTGATTGAAGTTAAAATTATAAAAATGATAGATCTACTTCAACCATGTTATCTCTCATTGAGTAATGTTTTTATTCAAATTAAAATCCTGACAAACACCAACTCCAACTGTAGTATTATTTATTTTATCATGAATCTGAATAAAATAAAAGTAAAACTAAGAATTTAATATAAGTAATAACATTATTTATTTAATATAAGTAATAACATTAATTGTAATTTAGGCCTTATTTTTTTGTCATATGAGTGAGCACCACACACTTATGAGGCTGTATAATTCGCTTATATTATTCGTATATTTTTCTGGTTAGAATATAGTTCAAAATAAAAATATCTATTCAGCATTATTAATAAAGAATATTTTCTAAGTTTAAGATACTTCGAAAGGTTGTAGTCAAACAGCTTAGATCTGTATGTTCCTGACCTATATTGAATGGTTTTTTCCTTATCTATAAATAATTTATTTATATTTGACAATAATAAAGTATTTAAAAAATTTATGTAATGTACAATTTAAATATATCAATTAGAAAGTGAATGTAAATAAAAGAAAGTGTATATTATATTTTTATCTTTTAAATTATATATTTCAATCGCATATAAGATATTTTACCTAGTTAAAAGTATTTATCTGTATTAAAAAGAAAGTTATATATTCTATACAACATTATTTCCATTTATAAGCTCCAAGCTGTTATAAGTGGAGATAACAAATGCAATATATATCCATTTGATTATAATATAACTTCCACAAATAAACTTGTACCATTACACGAATTACTAAATTTTTTATTCATATTTAAGAATTTATTTAATTGACACTTTCCAAATATCTTTAGAAACTCACATACATAGTATATTCACATGTTGTTGTATTGTCATTCCTGCTTGTACATGTTTTCCGAAAATGTCTCAACAAAACAGGCCAAAGTTTTTTATCTTTCTTACTCCACAGTCATTGTCTAACGATATGTTTGTATGTCTCTTTCTAACATATATAATTGTTCATATTATCCTTATCTCTATTTATTAATGAAATTGACAATGGTACTCAGGTGATTCCGGATAAGTTCATCAATATCTATGGAGAAGAAATACCAGCAAAGGTGTATCTGTATACACCGAGTTCGGATGTATTTGAGATATTATATATCAAAGAAAGAAAATGTTTTGCATATTTCTCCCCTATAGTTATAAACTATTCTCTATCGAGTTATTGTTTTCTTGTTTTTGAATATTTTGGTGGATGTACCTTCTCCATGTATGCACTTAATAATGGTGCCGTTGAAGTGGATTACCCACTTGTCAGTCCTCATGATACAGGCCGTAAGATAATTCCCGCTTCCAGCTCGGTTGTGGGCGAAGCGAACATTCTTCCAAGTAAGCTATATAATTACTTCATAAAATTGAAATTTCTTCTTTATTATCAACTGATATGTTTTATATTTTTGTAAGGTTTTGGTGACTACATAAATCTTTCACTACTCAAGTTTAATGCCTTTGGTTATATTGGGAGAGTTTTTGAACTTCATTGTAGGAGTACAGAAGTGTTTATGTCACCTAATGGGGTGGTGAGTTGTTTTTGTTGCTGGAGGTCTTTTTTGCTTATATGTTTACCATAGTTTAGTAATGATTGGTAGTACTTGTTTTTATAGTTGCTAAATGGAGGGTATGGTACATCGCCTAGAGGTTTCAGTGATGGCCTCTCGGCCTACCTTTTACTCCAGTGTCGGAGATGGGAGGTCAAAATTGAAAGAAATGGTTCCCTTATTTGCTTGACCAATGGTTGGATTGAATTTGCTGTTGAAGTTGGTTTAAGTATTGGTGACCTCTTCGTTATGAAAGAGTCAGTTGATTTCCTGACTTTTGATGTAGCAATTTTTAAAAGATATGATGAAGATATTATACATCGTGCACCAAGTAAGTTGCTTGAATGTTTAATTTTCTCATATGATATTTTTTCTTATTGTGGTAACCTATTAATTGCAGGACATTACCATCCTTGCATGTTTGTTAAATTTATTAATCAACCTAGCATTGACAAAGGCGAGCTGGTTAGTTATTTGAATCTCAAACATAAATAAAATATTTTACTTTTGACACCATTCATCATAGAGGAATTATTTATTTATGCAGGATATTCCAAGAGTATTTGTGGAGAAGTACGTGAAGTATCTTCCTGTGCATCTACAAATCGAGAAGTCTGGCTGCACTCACAAATTTTATGTTAAATTTAATAAGCTGGGTAAAAAATTATGCAACCTAGGAGACTTGTTTAGAGTTCTTTCTATTCAAGATGGTACAGTGGTGGTATTTCGATACATCAGGAAAGGAATATTTGTATTAACGATATTTGATAATGAGCAGTGCGAAATATAATCCTATTTATGTACTTTGACTATCTAACATGGGTTTAATTTTCGGGTATATTTAAGAAAGTGTTTATATATTTTAAAATTGTATAATTTTATGGAATAAAACTCTTTCCTTTGTTTTGGACAAATCTAACGAAGCATAATTGAGGGTACTGTGTCGACGTTGAATAGTACATGACACAGTATACATTTTATATTAGTCACCTGAAAATGGAAGCATGCCCTGTACTACATTCTACGAAATATATCTACTACGACATTTAGGCATTACCAATGGTCAGCAGGACTTTGTTACTGCGTTTCGAATAACCTTTCAAACCCAGAATCTATGTTTGTTAATTACTTATAAGTGGTACCTCTAATAATAAATATCTACGTAGGTACTTATATTTCGATAAGTACTTATTGTAGATTACACAAATATACCGTAAGTGTGAGTCAGACACTTCTCTCTATTTAACTAACTCTAATGAGTTATACTATTAAATGTTCTTTCATATATTAATACTGGCAAGTACCATCATTACAATTTCAGGGAGTTGATAAGTGTCTTAAAAGCTACTTTTTGTACTCAAATTATCGACTTCTACCATTACCTATAGTGTAATTGTCAATTTCAAAACATGACCTATAATATATAATAGTGAATATAGGGATCTACAGAGAAGTAGGTTATTTACTACACAAATTGTATACTTGCCTGTAAACTCTAATTACCTGTCATTTTAATTATAGTGTATGCCGCTGTGACTTGCAGTTCGATGTGATAGTAGCCGTCAAACTATTTATGGACATTAAAATAGGTAAGACTTGAACCTCAGTAAATTCACTTAAGTATGAAATGGATTATATATATAGTAACACACCAATGGATTAGAGACTCAAATATAAAGCACTGCTTCTTCTTTTTAGGTAACTTCAGAGTGCTTTCTCAGTTGTCTGCAATCACTAAATTTAGAAAAGGTAATACCTGAAAAAGTTAAATTATTTTGTATTTTGTATTAAGGTTATACATCTGCGAGATATGCTATTTTGATTTTGTCTTAATATTTGAAATTTGTTGATTTCAGTATTGAAGTACATAAGCACTGACGAAACATGGGTTCCAAATATGTTGACGATACAAAATTTGTTATACCTCTTACAACATCAGATGCATTTGATAACCACCTGGTACATTGTAACTCAAATTTATTTATCAAAATATATTTTATAATTTTATTCAAAATGCTACTATCTAAATCTTTTGTTACATAATTACAGCGTCTGCCGCTTTCATTTGTAACGAAGTATAGAGATGAAATTCCATGGATATGTTATTTAAATGTTTCTAACGGTGATGTGTTTCAAGTTGTGTTCCGAAAGGAGAAACATTTAATAGTCGGGTTGCAACTCATAAAGGAAAGATATAGAATATCGTCATATTGTTTTCTTTTATTTCACTATCATGGTGGACCTGATTTTTCGCTTCGGGTATTTAGTCCCTATTCGGTAGAAATTTTCTATCCAAGAACTGCGCTTTCTCTTGATATTGTTAGCCAAGAAGTGGGAATGTCACTTTCCATTAACAGTTCTTATGGTACATATCCTCACCCATTGGCCGTGTTACTACTGATAATCTTCTTGACACTCTCACTCATATTCTGAATTTTCTGTTATAGGTACTGTTCCTCTCTTTAATGATATTAGCTTTGAAACAATGAGGTATAATTGTTTAGGAAGTCGAGGATTATCATTGGATATCTATGTTCACTGTGTAGAAGAACTAAGATCGACTCATGGAATGGTACGTGAAGTGTTTTTGCATGGTCAATATTTATTATTGATGCATACTAAGTATAATACGTTAATATATATATATATATTTCATCCTGATTGTGCGTGTAGGTAATAGATGATATTTATAAGCATATTACCGATCATTGGACTGATGGACGTTTTATAAGAGTTAAAATTGGTCGAAACTTCTGGGATCTCGAAATCTGTAAAGAAACAGATTCATGTCGTCTTGTGAAAGGATGGAATACTTTGGTTAATGAAATTGGGATTGAGGTTGGCGATCTATGCATCCTACATGCCGAGACAGGTTATACTGAATATAGATTGGCAATGTTCAAAGCTTATGATAGACTTGTTATGGACAGAGGAACAGGTACAATATTTCAAAATTGACTGTTCGGAAATGTAAATTTTAATTTGCTGTATATGGTGAAAGAGTACCTACATATAACTACATTGTTACATTTCTGTACAGGCACCATGTCAAGGCGATTCTTAATAATTGTCAGTCCATATATGATTACAAAAGGAAAGATTGTGAGTGAACATTCTATTATACAAATTCTGTACTCTTTTGGACTTTGATATAAGTTTTAAAATTATTGTAGAATACCATATAACTCTGATGGTTTTCTGTAGTATCTTCCAAAGCTCTTTTGGGAGAATTGGCAATACACACTGGCAGAGGAAGTGTTAGTATTCTGGGCAGGAAATTATACAATGGTTAATTATTCTCATGACACCCAAACATTGAGTGGACTATCTTTTATCATGACTGCCTTAGAAACCAACGCAGGAGATTTTTATATGTTCAACTATCAAGACACCGGATTGTTATGTCTCACTGTGATAAAGGAAGGTGCACCAGAGATTTTCATGTAGTTTATTATATATATAATGTAATGGTATGTGTGAACCTATATCGGGATGTATACATTTTCAATATGTCTTCATCTAAGTAATGTGCTTTTCATATTTATATTATCAGCATATATATAAGAACTTCTGTTTTAATTTTAAATATATTATATAATGCTGAACTCATTCTGTATTGTACCTTAAGTTGCTCGTTTGGGTCAACATATGTGGGTCTTAGAATATGAATCAGTACATTGTACCAGTCATCCTACTCTCTGGCTTTATAAACATCATTAAATACAGTAATATCCTCATTAGGTTGAATATTACTATCATATTGTGAGGTAGTGTAATAGTATTTAGAGAACAGGATTTAATATTATATTTTTAAACCAATTACTCATCATAAGATATTGATTAAACATTCAATTCGATAGATGTATAGAATAAGGGATGTATCAAACATTGTTAACATTGTCATCGTCTTCAAACAGTTTGAAACTTGGTTCCCTGTTTCTGAATTTTGAGATTGCATCTGTAGTGTCCTCTCTGCTTTTGAAATTGTTTGTCATGTTCTTTAAGTGGTAAGATCCAGAAGACTGTATTAATTTGAATAAGTTAGTGATATTACGTTAATTAGGGAGTGGTTATAGTATTAGAGCTGATATTATAGTTTACAACAAACCTGACTGTAAGAACTCTGAACCTGACTTGATGACGATGCTCGACAACTAATGAAGTTGTCAACAGGTTCGTATGTGTGACCTTCTTCAATTTGTGAAGCAGTATAGACATTGCTAGCACTTTTAATGTTGTTGTCACTGATGTATAACAGAACAGTTAATTCCATAGTCTCGAAGAGTTTGAACCGTGATGGAAACTTGCCACTATTTTTTTCCTGTATAGTTAGAACATATTAAGCAAAGAACAGACGACGTAGCAGGGTAATTTTTTAATACTATTGGTGATGATAAATTAATACTTCTTTAAAGTCGCTGCTTTTACACATAAGTATTTTTCTGATATCTTTATCATCAAAGATAATACTTATACTTCCAGTTCGGTCAGAGCAGATGGTTGCAATTCTGTACCTGGAATTGAAATTCAAGGTTTTAGATAAAATACAGAAATTACATTCTGAAAATTATACCTACATTGCAAGCGTAAGGATATTGAAAGTAGAATACACTTACTTGCAATGAGCATATGGGACAACACGATTGCAACCAACACAAAACAAATTATTCTTTTCAGAATTGGTTTCTTCCTGGCAAGAAGTGCACTCGTAGAAAAACCAATTTGAACTGCTCTTAACCTTAATCACTTTCACCTTTATTATAACTTTCTTCTGCGAATTTAGGCTTCTATATTATAAAGTTGATAAAAAAAGCACATCAGAACTTTTACATTACTCTAAGATTATATTCCACTCACTTTGATGTATGAGTCTGGTAATTTTTTGAGTTCCTCAACCGTGAATACTTTGTTCGTAATTACTATTTGTGATGCAAGTTTGTAGTCCACAAAATAGGGCTGTTGCAACCTGACAAATATTCAGTACTCTAGTGACATAGATTTGAAGTAAATGTTTACTATAGTAAAAGAGAATGAGTTCATCGTAAACGTACTTCTTCCTCAGCCTAACAACTGAATGATGGTTATAGTTTATGAAACATCTCGTTGGAAACCAGTTACAAAGATCTAAGGTACCTGTCAACATTGTTTATAAGGGTTTGAAAATAAAGAATTGAACCACATTTTACACGATTATAATGCTCTCTAAGATACCTTTCCATTTTGATACTTTTACGCTTGCAATAATGAGTATCAACGGTTGTTGTAAATTCTGTGTTAGAGTGTAACGAAACTGCTCCGCAAATTCATCCCAGAAAGTCACATGTACACTATTCCTATACATGTTTGTTAAAAGTCTGGTAAATATTCGCTATATATACCTGTTGATCTTAGGAAAAACATGTAAGGGAAAAAAATATACCTGCCGTCGGTCAACATAAATTTCAAGTGGCAACCTTCTTTCTTCACTTCACCTTCTGGTGTGCTTTTTATGTTTACAAATTTTCTAATCGGTTGTACATTTTGCATCACACCAATTATATCTGCACAAAGTTGGTACAATATGTTCAGCGGGGAAATATTTTTGGTATATGCTTGACAAATCATTACTGTACCTGGTAGGAAAACATCTTGGTTTGATAGGTTATCCAAGTCGGATATGTCGAAAAAATCAAACGCATCGTTTGAAATTTTACAACTTGCTTCGTCTATTTCTTCAATTTTGGTATATGTTGATAGTGCAATCTGAAAAGAACTCCTAACTGCCAGGTTCTTATCTTTTTCTGTATAATCTTTTATAGTGAAGTTCGAAATTTCATAGACACAACCAAGTTGCAACATTGCACCAAATTTTTCATTAAGTGCTTTCCCAAGAAATCCATGTATCCGAACATCCTATACAGAATTATTTATTTGGAAGTTCAATGTGCTGAAATATCAATGTGCAGAAACATAGATGAAAACAATAGGTTCAAATGGGTACCTTTTCATCCAGTAAAAGTATGTTGATTCCGTCAACAGTTTCACCTAATCTGTTTCGAGTTGTCCACACCCTTAAAAGCCTTACCCTCATCCTCCACCTGTAACTTCCCTTTTGTAAATTTGAAATAGTATGGAATTGTGTTCGATCCATTTTGAGTTTTGAAAATTGATAAAGTTAGGCTACGAATAATGGCTATAGTAGAAAACCATTTGAAGTATTTAAGGGGTGTTCAATGAACGTGACCTATATTTATATGCATAAGTATTTAATGTAGAGGACCTGTTAGTTGAGGAAGTTGTTGGATATAATATTTTGGTAGCACATAACATGAATTAAAGTAAAGTGATGTAAAAATATAACTCGGGTATAAGACTATAATGTTCACTTAAATAAGATATGTCCATTATAATTCTGCGCCCACTAACTTAGCTTCAAAACCCAACCAAATCAATATGTTCATCTTCTATACCAGCTCATCTGTTTAACCTTGTAAGGGCATCTCCAACAGCAGGGGTTAACTGTACTTTTTGCTCTAAATTAGAGTCAAAAGTCCAAAATTCTTCCTCCAACACTACTTCAAATTCT
>JAUEJK010255381.1:0-10123 GCA_032274865.1 Eryngium alpinum
ATAAGCTTCCTCTTTAATTTCTTCAAGTATCTGAGCTCGAGTTGTGTTCAAAGCATGGTATGATGTGATTTTATCTCCATAAAGGTGGACTCTCCTAATAATCCCTTTGGGTTCGATTGTGTACTCCTTTCTACTCTTCCTGCCAATCGTCTTTAATTGTTTGACCTATGAATCATCCCAACCGACCATGGGTGATGCTCCTGAATTATCAAAAGATCCCCCCCCCCCCACTTCGGGTATCTGGGGAATTTCCTTTCTCTACTTCTTGCCATATACCAGATTTCACTAACGGTTTTGTCGAAGTTTTCATCTCAGGACGAATCTCCCCACCTCAGATTTTCTTGTAAAAAGAGGCTAATGCTTTGGTCCGAAATCTGGTTTTCTTCTTATGGCATCTTCTGAGAATCCTTCTATTTTAGCATGTTTAGAATTGTCCCCAATTTCGCTTCTAATTCGGTAAACCAGCTGTCATCCTCGATTAAAATCTCTTTGCCTGGTTTTCTTTGTCCTTTGATTTGAGGAGCGACTCTTTCTTCCACCAATGGGGTTCCATTGCTTGGCCTCCTTAGGTCTCTCATCTGCTCAAAATATAGGGCTCCAGCGTCCAAGTTTTTCTGCTTCTCCTTTGGTGTGTTCTTATTTTTCCATACTCTAGCCATGTCCGCATCAACTCTTTCCTCCTCTTCCAATTCCTTGTCCAATGCCTCTAAGTCAGTGAGTAACTGTAACCTTTTTTCTTGTCTTTTCCTCTTCCTTTCCAACCGTCCTTAAGCAGAACCATCTCCTCTTACGAAGACCTCCTCGTTTATATCTTGATTGAGCTTAACAGCGTCAATTTGAGAGTGAGTATTACGATGCGAACTTCTGAGTGACGATGGAACAATAATAGCGGTAGACTTGTGAGAGACCTGGCCACTGCCTAATTTAGCATCAAGATCCTCCTTTGTGGGTTTCACATCCTTGATTGCAGCAAGTTTCTCTTCTTTTGAACTCCAATTGCCCCCCAGGAGCTTCCCGTGTGTGAGTTCCTCCATTGATGACTTTTTATCCTGTTTCCTACAGACGGCGCCAAATGTTACGGATCAAAATAATATGATAGAATTTAAGGGTACCTGATTTCTATGAAGCTCCAAAATAGTTCTCCCGACTCCTTGAATGTCCACCAAGAAACCTGCAAAACCGGTGGGGGGTTGTCCCACCGGGAACTCTCGGGTGCAAGAATAAGTAAAACAGCGTACCTGGTTATGAAGAATAATCATCTTTATATACCTGTAAATTAGGGTTTCAAATGTATATTAGGAATTAGTTTCCTACTCGATTTGGTAATTCCACTTACCTTATATCTTCAATTAATTGCATCTTAAGACTACGAATCATTATATGATTTACCATGCAGATTCACTTTCCCTGTTTAATTAGGGTTTCTGCACCTCCTCATTATTAATTAGCCGTATTGGGCTTCCTGTCGTATCGGGCTTAGTAGGAATGGGTTCCTCTTATTAATGAGGCCTTCAGGCCCTAAATTAAATCCGATTTGATTCGAATATTGTTTAAATAATACCCGTATATAATTAATTAAATCAATTTCTATTTTTAAGCCCCCTACAGTTTGAAACCAGATGATATGATTTCCACATTTGCACGGGGCGTGAGATTCCGAACTGTTCTCACGTTAATATTGAGGAGTTCATGAAAAATCACTCCAAACTTGAGGTGAAGAAGGATGGTACTTTGGTTTACAGGACTCAAAGTAACACTGGCAGGACCAGCTCAAAGGCAGCATGGAAGAAGCCCATGACATCTTTGAAGGAGGGCGGTGATTCTCTCAACCCGTTGATTGTTGACGTTACAGGAGATGGCTCAGGTGACGAGATGATGACAAGGCTGAGCAAGTGAATAGTGGTCCGAGAGCTCATGAGACGACTGAAGAGCAAACTAATGAGAAGCTTAAAGCGAAACCTAAGGAGAAGTTCATGAGCGCCTCCATTGCTGCTGTTATTGCCACACCCACTATTAAGAGGAATTTCCGTAAGTGTTCCTTCCCTATTCATTTTTTCTTTTCCACATTTAACCTTTATTTACTAATTTCTTGCCCTTTGTGCAGAATTCAAAGAACCAAGCTTCCAAATTTCAGGCAATGAGCTGTTTGCTAAAAAGGAGACTAAATCAGGTTAAACTGAATCTGCTTAAGGCAGGGCTGGTACTACCTTCTTTGGTCCTTCAATTAAGAGGGTCAGAGTCGAGCCTGACTTTCCCCGTTTTCCCAAGCTCTCGAAGATGCCTCATCCACTCCCCGATTACAGCATTCACGCTCGCATAACTACTTTTTATGGGGAGTTACCAGAATTATTGATGCCTGAGGCAGTCACAGGATACGGACCCATGGTTTTTAACCAGATCAACGCCCACGCTACGGGACTTGCTTTCCATGTATGCTAATCTACCTGTACACACAAGATGTCACATTTATTTAAAGCACTAATTATATCACACTTTTACCGTATAGAGATTGCAAACCCATCTGATGATCGCTGCTCAAGTCAAGGCATTTGTCCTCCGCAATGAAGAGTTGGAAAATAAGGCTTCCAGGTTGCGTCTTAAGTACGCACAGCTGAAGGCGGAGCATGATAATGCCACACTCGAGAGTAATTCGACTCTGGCTGAGTATGATGAATGCGCTAAGATCATTGATAAGTGTAATTAAGAAATGCTAGCTCGTGTTAAAAGAGAGGCCCAGAGGCAAGTGATGTGGGAAAGAGTGGCTATGATGGTTGAGCATCAAAATGGGGAGTCGAAAAACTGGGATTTGGAATAAGATGTACCCAAGGACTCCATTCATCCTGGATGATGACACAACTGACTCCGCTGTCAAGCCAGTACGTGACGTGCCTAGTGGCAGCAGAGCACAGAGCGGCGTTGGTGAAGACAAGGTTCAAGTCGAGGATGTCAGCTCCGAAGATGGAAACGGGGATGACGATGGTAGCCTACAGCCTTCCAGCTGACTCAGACGAGTCTGTTATTCCATCTTTCTAGCTTTATTATGCATCTATGTCTTAAATAACTGGGATGTTGATGAGCCGTGATTTCAGACTTGATTTTAATATTTGAACTTGTGTTTTTATTGGATTTAATGCTTCTGTTTCGTTCTATGAACGTGGAGTACTTGTGTTGCCCCTAGTGACATGACTTTGTTTCGTCTTATGTAAATAACATGTGTTTGTGTTACGTGTTTTTGTATTTGTCATGTATTTCTAATGTCCATGACATTAGGTTGGTGTTATTTGCATAAAATGTAAGGTTTAGAACCGTTGAGCGCGCAGGTAGATCTGACTTCGCTGGGAAGCACATATGCATCGATTTCATTAATTTGGTGCGTGCGTTATTAGTTAACATAAGTGCTTTAGTGTATAATTATAGTTGTATATATGTAATATGTATTTTACTGTCTTGTTGCACTTATGCAGTGTAGTGTATTGTGTATTGGTAGAGCTCTATATGTAAATTGGACGGACTTGTCATTAATAATTGGATAACTTATAGAGGCGTCCCCCGTTGTTATGATTTGGAAGCTTAGCGTTTGATGCTAGCTTATGAACTCGCACAAAGTGTACACATAATTGTAATGTTGAATAAAGATATGTATTTATTGTTAAGGTGTAAAATATATATTTGTTAACATTCGCACTTATTTTGTAATCACACATATTGAATCAAGTTGTCAAGTATATGTATAGAAGTACATTGTCATGACATTGCAGTTGCAGAATTGGTCATGTGTATATACTTTGAATAATATTGACATGCTTCAATGTTAAACTGAACTATTAAGTGTGTATCGAATAAAGTTAACTTAAAATGTACAAGTGTTTTAGTATATGTGTTGTTGGGCGAATATAGTTGACAGGTCAAATGTGTGTACGTACAGTTGTCAGTTCATTCCAGATATCATTAATGGATGTCATAATTATAATGAGTGGAATCATATATAAAGAACAAATGTGTATCATAATGATAGACTTGATAACATATATGAAGGTATAAATCATCCACGCATTTTATTACTTGCAATAGTTGTCAAAAAATACAGTCAACATGTCAAAACTGCAGGGAAATACGCCAACCCATGTAAGTGTAAAAGTAAAATACCAACATGATGCAGCTTAGTAAGAGATTACGCGTGATATGCATTAAGATGTGTAGCATTCCAACTTTGTGGTATCATTTGTCCGTTAAGTGTTTGCAATCGATATGCCCCTTGTCCAACGACTCCATCAATCAAGTATGAACCTTCTCATGTAGCACCAAATTTTCCTGCATTAATGTCAGTTATGTTCTGAAATACCGTCCTCAACAGAAGGTCTCCCACCTGAAAGCTTCTAAATCGCACATGTTTATTGTAACTCCTTGCCATGCCCTGTAGCCGTATTCGGAGTCATCCTGTCAGCCCACAACACCCAAGGTAATTCTTCTACCCAGCGCGCTTTGTAGGCATCCAACTTTCTCTTGAGGTTATTGATAATAATTTTGTTACTTGACTCTGTCTGTCCATTCGCCTTGGGGTAACGAGGTGTCGACTTAATCAAATTGATGTTCCACTGACGACAAAAGGATTCCATCTTGTCACTTATGAATTAAGAACCGTTATCGCACACAATTTCAGATGGGACCCCAAACTTGGTTATAATGTTGTGTTTCAAGAAGGAAATCACCTCCGAATCCGTCACACGTCTGTACGACTCTGCTTCAACCCACTTTGAGAAGTAGTCTGTCAAGGCCAAGCTGGTTATAATGTTGTGTAAGTGGCATTTTACTAACTATATCCATTCCCCATTACATAAAAGGCCAAGTTGTAACTGTCAGGTGTAAATATTCAGACTGCTGGTGGGAAACAGGTGCATGCCTCTGACATGCGTCATAATTTTTCACATAATCAAAGGCGTCTTGCCTTAGAGTTGGCCAAAAGTAACCCGTCCGCAAGACTTTGTTTGCCAGATTTCTTGCTTGGTGTGATTCCTACAGTCGCCTTTATGTATGTCATGCAAGACTTTCTTAGCTGCATCCTTTTCCAAACACCTTTGAAGTGGACCTGCAGCCAACCTCCTAAATAATACATTATCCATAATCACATACCTTGACACCTTTATTCTGAGCGCTCTTGCCTCTGCGGGGTCACTAGGCTGAATGTTGTTGGATAAGAAGTCAATGTATTGTCTTGTCCAACCGGTCGACTCTGTGGAGTCACCCAAGTTATTGACATGTGTGGCTAGTACAGACGACTGTTGTGATTTCTCCCCATTGATTGCTGGGCTTGGGACATATACAATAGGTATAATGGACACGTCAACATTGCGTAAGACTTCCCCTAAGCCGGCTAAGGCTTCGGCTTGCATATTTTGTTCCCTTGGGATTTGTTGAATAGTAAAGGACTTGAATTGCACTTGTAGCCCTTTCACAACCTCCAAATATTCAACTATCGTGGAGTTTTTGGCCATGTAGGTGCCATTAACATGATTAACAATCAGCAACGAATCACAGTTGACATGTATATTTTCCACTTTTAAATCCTTTGCAACTGTCAGGCCCAAAATCAATGCCTCATACTCGGCGTCATTATTTGTCATCTTGAACTCACAACACATAAACTGCACTATTGTATCCCAATGTGGTGATTTTAGTACGAGTCCATACCCGCGCCATTTATATTTGATGCCCCAATTGTGTATAATGACCATTGTCTCTCCTATGTAGTTGACATCAATTATTTCAACTCTTACTCCACATTCGTCAACTGACTCGGACTAAAATCTGCCATAAAATCAGCTAACGACTGTGATTTAATTGTCATTCTTGGCTCATACACAATATAATAAGTGCTTAGGCGAACCGACCACTTCACAATCCGTCGAGTCAACTCTGGCCTTTTTAACATCATCTTCAGCGAGTAATTCGCCATGACACATATTTTATGTGACTCAAAATATGTTCTCAACTTCACAGAAGTAATAATTAACGCCAACACAAGTTTTTCCAACGTTGAATATCGCGTTTCCACATCAACCAAATTCTTACTAACATTAGTATATAGGTAGTTGCCTACCATACTCCTCTCTTGTTAACGCACCACTTACTGCATGATCAGAAATAGACAAATAAACATATAAAGTCTCACCTGACACAGGCTTTGATAGTAATGGAGGTGATGACATATATTATTTCAGGTGTTGGAAGGTGTCCTCATGTTCAGCTGTTCATGTGAACCCCTTATTCTTCCTTAGCACATCGTAGAACAATTTGTACCTGTCCGACAACTTGAAAATGAATCTGTACAGTGTTGCCACCCGAGTTGTCAGACTTTGGACATCTATGACTGATCCTGGAGACGTCAGTTCAAAGATCGCCTTGATTTGCTCCGGACTTGCCTCAATACCCCTTCACGTCACCATATGGCCCAAAAACTTAACCGACGACACAGCAAAATTATACTTGGCTGGATTCAACTTCATGTTATATGCCCGTAAGATGTCAAATGTCTCCGTCAAATCCCTCACATGATCGGAAGCATTTTTATATTTTATAATTATGTCATTTATGTATACCTCCATTGTTATCCCTATTTGATCCTTGAACACTTTGTTGACAAGTCGTTGAAATATGGCACCTGCGTTTTTCAAGCCAAATGGCATGGCCAAGTAGCAATATATCCCCTTCTCCGTCATGAATGTTGTTTTCCATGCATTCGACGGGTGCATTTGAATTTGATTAATGCCACTGGAGGCGTCCAAAAATGTTAAGAGTTCATGTCCGGCAGTTGCATCTACCATCATGTCAATGTTGGGTAAAGGAAATAGATCATTGGGACAAGCTTTGTTCAAATCTGTATGGTCCACACATACTCTCCATTTGCCATTCTTTTTCTACACAATAACGACATTCGCCAACCACTCTGGGTAGTCGACCTCTTTGATCATCCCCACCTTTAACAACATGTCTACCTCCTTATTCACAATTTTTTTCCTGTCGGGTCCAAATTTCCTCCTTTTCTGTTGGACGGGTGCGTAACCTATCATGTCACCATGCTCCTATGCAAAAGCGTCCATCCTACTCCTGAGAAACTCAATTAGATTAGCCTCGACATGTGGCGGTACATCCTCCCCTACTAGCACCTTTTTGTCAGGTGCCAAAGTTACCTAGGCTACTTTGTCAACTTCTGGGCCGACGACTGTAGCATATGGCATCTCTTTGTGTTCTACAATCGGCTTAAGGCAGGTTTTGTAACACTCCTTAGCCACCCCCTGATCTCCTCGTATCTGTTGTACCCCCCAAGGCGTCAGAAATTTCATAGTCTGATGGTTTGTGGAGAGGACAGCTTTCATGTCATGTATCCAAGGTCGCCCAAGGATCAATTTGTATGGTGATGGACAATCAAGTATAGAGAATATTTGTAGGCAGTTGACGCCTTGTGCGTAAGTAGGAAACACAATTTCTCCCAAGGCCCTCCTTGTTTCCCCACTGAAGCCGACTAGAGTTGTGATTTTACTCGTCAAGTCGTCTTTTTTCAAACCCATCTGTTTCAGAGTCGACAGCATCATAATGTTAGATGCACTGCCATTGTCAACTAAGATTCTCTTAACGAAACAATTACCGATTGGCATAGAGATGAC
This sequence comes from Eryngium alpinum, assembly GCA_032274865.1. Classification (NCBI taxonomy): domain Eukaryota; kingdom Viridiplantae; phylum Streptophyta; class Magnoliopsida; order Apiales; family Apiaceae; genus Eryngium; species Eryngium alpinum. Next base: position 7,662 of record JAUEJK010255381.1, read on the forward strand.
CAGACTGTCGTATTGAGGATTCGACACATGTTCTCTGTCAGACTCATCAAATGTAATAATCGGCACATACTCGTGTGCTGTGTCCGCACGGTATGACCTTGTTTTGTGATCTCTAGCCATTCATTTGGCTTGAGAATAAGTTGTACCACACACTTTGGATCCCCCAGCAATAAAATATATTATCGTGTGATTTGGAGGCGGCGACAATGGCCCCGGAATTGGAGTTGTCTGAGAAGGTCTCCCTGCAGTTGACATAAATTCCGTCAAGTACCCTTTTTTCACTAACGCTTCCACTTCCCTTCTCAATGCCACACAATCAGTTGTCTTATGCCCATTATCTGCATGAAATTCGCACCACAACCTTGACTCTGGATTGTTCTTTGGCTTGGTCGACTTGACGGGCCACTTGACAAGTTCCCCTAACTTCCTCAACTCCCTTATCAAAGCCGTAACTCCAATTGTAAAGTCGTAGTTATCAAGTCGTGGTGGCAAGGTGGGATCGTTTTTGCAATCCGGCCTGCCATGTACAATATGTACTCCTCTGTTGTCTCTAGTCGTCCTGGCATAAGGCTTTAAACGATAGTCCTTTGGCTCACTATGAATGGCCTTATTGACCGGACTAGCGTACTCGTCAGCTATCCGGTTTCTGTCCTCCTCCAGTCGTATTTAGACCAACGTCTTAGCCTGCATATTATCTAGTGTATGACAAGGGTACTTTGTCAACTCGTCATAGAGAGGAGACCCCCTCTCCAACCCTTGTCGAAAGGCTTGAATAGCCTTAGGAATGTCACAACGTGTTATGTTCACCTTCTTCATGTTAAACCTCGCCAAATAACCCCTCAATGACTCTCTTGACCTTTGCACAATGCGATACAAGTCGCTGGTCGTCTTCTCAAACTCCCTACTGCTGGAATAATGTAAATTGAAGGCGTTCACCAAGTCCGCAAATGAACCGATAGAGCCGTTAGGCAAACTCGTGTACCACAACAAATCTGGACCAGCCAAAGTCGAACCAAACCCCTTACACATGCAAGCCTCCCTCATGTCCTTCGGAATCGACACCGTAAACATCCGTTGTTTGTATTTCGCCACATGCTCTTGAGGATCCGTCACACCCCTGTACATGTCCATCGAAGGGACTGAGAATTTCTTAGGAACTTCCACCAAAGCAATGTCATCTGAAAAGGGCGAGTTTGCGTAACTAGTCGGCATAGCCTTCTCCAAAGGCTTTGGCATTTTGGGAACCCGCTGCATTATCTCCATTACCATATCAAACTTTTTGTCAATATATCCAGTTATTTCACCCACTATAGCCGACTTGCGGACTGTCCTCTTAGGCCCGCCTCCACCAGTCTGCGCACCCGTCGTACTTTTTCCATCCTTCCCGACATTTCTATCCTTTGCCACATCTCCGTCATGTCCGACATATACCAATCTTCACCTTTAATTTCCCCTTAGAATTTGACTTCACCACACTCATCTCAGCCTTCAACAACTCATGTTCCTCCTGTAAATTCCTCAACGCCGCTGCCAAATCCCCTTCCAGCAACGGGTTTTTTTCCGACGATGTAGCCTTCCCTTGAGGGCAATCTGACCCAGACGCCATTGTAATTAAAATAGATACTTAGCTACAGCCCTACGGTAGGCGCCAAAAGGTTTTGGTAAAAATTTGTAGGGTTATAACTAAGCCTTTTTCAACTTTACGTAATGAACAAAAAATTAAATTTTGTTATGTATGTAAATGGGTAAATGGGGTATTACGTCACTGAACTCACCCCCAACTTGAAGTTTGGTTACTAACCCAAAAAAGCTTCCAATCGCATCACTAGACCTATTATAACTTGCAATTAAGTTGTCTCCGTCAAAAAATTCAAAAACTTAACAGAGTAGTGACCTGTTATGCTTATGTGGATTTAGTTGTTGAGCTGGATTGACATGTATTATATGGTTCATAACTCGAAAATCCTGAAATTCAACCCGTTGATGACCCGATCTATTAGCTATTTTTTCACCCACATGAGCTCTTTCTCCTTCTCCACCCCAATCCCACATTCTCTCAACTTCTCTCTCTAGCAACCATAGATTCTTCAAGCTACATCATAGTAGTCTCATCCAACTACTTTAGTGTTATATAGTTTTCTGTAAACATATAACCCACAATACAGAAAAGAAAATTGATTTATGTATTAGAAAACCATAAGCTTGAATTTCATGGTGAAATTTTTATGTATTAGAAAATTTTGATAGTGAAAATTTTCCAACGAGGTTTAAATGGAGTAAATTTCAAAGTCCAAACGAAAACTCTGGTAAGTTATCGGAAAATCCGAAACACCGGAAAGTTGAAGAGTAATCATGAAACACCAGTCCATTTACAAGTATTTGTTAGACCATTTACAAGGTATTTGTTGGAGTGGATTTGTGAGAAGAATATGGCCACCAACAGTAGAACAAAGGCTCATAGA
>JAUEJK010255703.1:0-10120 GCA_032274865.1 Eryngium alpinum
TCTGATCTTGCAACTCATAACTTTGACAAGTATGAGGAAGTTATTAATAGCTTGAAGGATAACAAGAAGGTCAATGTTGTGATGTTTAGGAAGCTCCCCGTTAGGGAGTGTGTTGTTCTGCTTCTGGACTCGTTAATTGATGATAAGAAGAAAAATCCTTTCAGAGATAATTATATCATCCAATTTGTGATTATGGTATGACACTTACTCGGTCTTTGCAAGTAAATATTTAAATTTACGTATTTCAATGTTTTGTACTCAGTGTTTAAAAAATTAAAAATTGGTTCTATGCGGTGAAGTAAGCGCATAATTATTACTTGGATTAATCGGGGAGTACTCAAAATGAATACTCGGTTTAAAACTCGGATGTATAAAATATATAATTTTAAATATATATATCTATACTTCTACTTATTTTTATATTATAAGTTGTAACTAATTTATTTTAATTATAACAATCTAATTACCTATTACAATATGAAAATAAAATTTGGAAAATCTATACAAAATAAAAAATACTAACACAGACCATTAAAGTCTAACCTTCATAAAGAAAACTCCGTAATCTTGTCTAAAAACTACACATATAAAAAGTTTTGAAGTCTTGATACTAAGCAACTAACATTCAACCTTTACCAAATCTCTTGATCAGATTCATCAAATATGATTTCTCTATCCACTTCATCTTCATACTCAAAAGTATCTTCGTCAAGTTCTCTAACTATTATATGAGAACTCACATGAGGTATCCCATCAAGTTCAGCTTCATTATCATTGGTGTTAATAGCTGAATCTTGTAAGACGTCTTCGTCATCACCGCCTTCCACAATCCAACCATGAGCCACACTTACTTCATTAGCAAGTAAAATATCATATCTATCTTTTATTTTATTCTTCTTGTTCACAAGTTTTGCATTGAATTGCATATAAACTAGCTTATTCATTCTTTCCGCGTCCAATCTATTTCGCTTCTTTGTATGAATCTATCAAAGAGATATATAATAATGATTAAAAGAAAGTAAATAAATGACAAAAAGTACAAATAAAATATATAAATTAATTATCCCTTCAAAAGTGCTCCAACTTCTTTCACATCCGGAAGAACTTGAAGTTAAGCCAACTATCTTTAGCGCCATCCTTTATAAATTTGGTGTTTCGGCTCCATAGTTAGACCACCACCCAACTATTATAAATAAAATTTAAATTTAAAACATTATAGTTGCAATAAAACAATAGACATGCACCATAAGGATAGAAATGATTGAGTTGAATGAGTTTACGTATATCAAAATTATCTTCACTTCTTGTTCTTCCTATGATAGACAACTTTTTCCCAAACATCACTTCCGTATTCTTGTATTTTAGCAATTCTACATTTCTCACTAAATCTTGCAAATCGTAATCATCCAGAAAGAATTTTTCAATACAAGTCAATATCGCCGCCATTCAATTAACATCTCTTCCCATAAGTTCTTTTTCTTTATAGAAATAATATGAATTTAGCAAATATCCTGTCAAGTGCAATGGACTATCAAGACGACCTCTAATCTTCGAGTCTATGATATCCAAAGTAGATTCATATGTTTCTTTCACATTTTTGCAAGCTTCTGTAATTTCCTGTTTTTGCCTATTTTAGTTCTCCATATACATAAGGACTTTAACCAAAGGCTTAAAAACTTATAAACACATAAGCAAAATTTACCTAAAAAGCTTGATAAACAATTATTTGATATGCTTTAATACCTTTTGGTTTAGAGGACCACTTACATTCTCCCCATTCTTTTGATAGAAACATATGCTTAAGTTTCTCTTCATTTTCCAATATGCTTTGTAAGGTGAGAAATGAGCTTGCAAACCTTGTGACTCCGGGTCTTACAATATCTCTTTTTCTTATAAATTTTCTCATTAAAGCTAGAGTGTTGTGATATGCGTTGATGAATATAGTTAAAGCTTTCGCCCTTTCAATGATGTTTTTGAATCGTGGAAGTTTACCTAAAATAAAAAGAAATAACAATATAAAAAGACAGCACAAACAACACTACATATAAAAAATTGCACATTGTAAAAAAATCTGAACTATATACAAAGTGCACTATATAAAAACTACACTAGATAAAAAGCTACACTGCATAAAAAACACTGTATAAAAATTGCATTATATATTAAAACAACACTATATATATATATATATATAAATTACACTATAAAAATAACAATATATAAGAAAAACAGTACTATAAAAATAACAACATATGTAAAAAATAGCACCATATATAAAAAATAGAACTATAAAAAACTGCACTGCATAAAAAATTGCACTATATGTAAAGAACTGCACTTTAAAAAAAACTGCACTATAAACTTAAGTACCTATGCCTTCAAGAATCAAATTTAGTGTGTGAGAGGCACAAGATGTCCAAAAAATATTAGGCCTCTTTGACTTCATGAGCTTAGTCGCTGCAATGTTATTGGTAGCGTTGTCCGTTAATACTTGAATGACATTTTTACTCCCAATTTCTTCAATGTATTTATCCACATAATCAAATATATATTTTCTCGTGTGTGTGCTTTATTTGAACTTTCAACCGAGGACAAAAAATTTATACCAATTTTTCAATTAACACACAAGTTCAATGATACTCTATTTTTTTCTATTGGACCACGCATCTGTCATTATAGAACATTCATTAGCTTTCCATTCTTACTCCTGTTCTTTCAGTGATATCTTTGTTCTCTCAACTTCTTCTTTTAATAGAGGCTCCCTCAATTGATATTGACTTAGCGGTATATATTTCGGTCCAAATTAACCAGCTGCTTCACAAAATTTTTGAAATCCATCATTATTAATCGCAGTAAATGGGATTCCGGACTCATACACCCAACGAGCTAAATAAGCATGTACCTCATTAGTCCTCTTCTTAAAAAGAGCATATTAATATTTTGTTGTTTCATCTTCTTGCGTAACTCTGCTGTTAAATTCATTGGATTTATAAGTTTACTGTATTGATCCATAGGTCCAAGTGTGCGTGGCTTAGTTGTAGATTCATCAACAATAATATCGTCTTCATTGTCATTGATATCAACTTCTCTTTTACTTCCGGAATATGCTCTTTTTTTTCTTCTTCTTTGCTCTTTTTTTATCCCTTCAATGCCTTCTTATATTTTTCTCTATCTAGAGGAGTGGAACGTGCACATGGTTTGGCATTGCCTCTAATTTGCGCAATGTGTTGCTTAGGCGATTGATACCCCCGTTGATCTCTTTGCTACATAATTTGCACCTTACTTTGTTGTAACAGTATGGTTTAACCAAGTTGGCAGAGTCCCATCCAACATCTTCAGACTTATGTTTCAAATTAGCAATTGTCCCAATTGATTCTGAATTTGACGCAGCTGAAGAGTTCATATTTATTGATGATTCCATTGCTTGATAAAAGAGTTGACAACAAAAGGTTTTACTGTTTAAAATGAAACAAACATTTTTACAAACACCTTATAATTAATATAAATAATCATGATTACACCAAAATTTACATATAATATAGCCATATATATATAGCCTTATACAAATATATATATATATGTGTGTGTATGGATGTGCGTATATAGAAGTAATTAAGTATAAATTTATTTACAACTGCACATGTTAATAATCAATAAAGTACACTTAAAAAATTAAACAAATAAATTGAAGCAGACCATGGGTAGACCTTAAAAGAGTCGAAATGAAAGAAACGAGATAATGAACGTTGATATGGTTAAATTTTTTGAAGAAGACGAATAAGAATAGGGTAAGAAGAAGCAGAGTAGAGAGAGATTAATAATTTAGAAAATGTTAATTAAGTTTGTATTTTAAATTGTTTTCTTTTTTGGTCATTCAGATCACCATATTAACTGGACTAGTTTTCAAGGCCGAATATAAAAATCGCATAATCTATTTTTTTTTATCAATTTTGACTTGATTAATCTAAAAACCGATTTTATAGCGATTGGTTATATTTTGATTCGGTGCGAGTACTCCCACAAGTACTCCCGATTTTTAGAATACTGGTTGGGCTTAATATTCATTGTTATTTGATACATATAATTTAGGATCAACTAGTTCCCAGATGCTTCAGACTTTGTGGTTAACTGATAACTATTCCCAAGGAAATACCATGTATAAGGCTGTTTCAAAAAGGCCAAAGCAACAGAATGGGGATAACTGTGGTGTTTACGTCATGAAATATATGGACTATTTGCTCTAAGGGTATAGTCTTAGTAATTTGAAGTGGAGTGGAGCAGACGCAAATAATTTTTGGTACCGTATTACTTGGGAGATAATAAGACCCACTATATAAGTGAAGTATGCATGAGGGTGCAGATGAAAGATTAAACGATATATTATTATTTTCTAAGTACTCGTTTTGTAATAAATATTTTAAGTTGTGGACTTTGTAATTAGAGTTATGTAATTCTCTTGTGCTAATGTATTAGTATTTTATTAGTAGTTGTTAATGTGATACCATTAGAATTGTTTTTGTTTGAATGCGGGGTATTCAATTGATCAGATACAAGTAGTATATAGATGTGGGCATTGATTTTATAAATAGGTCATCATGGTAATTTTTTTTTTAAAAAACAAAAAAAATCAATCCGTGCCTAATAGGTGCGGAATACCTGAAATTTGTCAATTTTCAAATGACAAAACTTTTGAAAAAAAATAAAAAAAAGATTAATCCGCACCTAACAAGGAATACGTGAAATTAGTCATTTTTAAAATTTTCTGGTATGACTTGAACCTGGGTCTCCGTCAATCTCTCTAAACATTAAGTTGAATGCTTTGCCAGCTGAGCTGGACTTAAATTCAATATTAACATACAAATATTTAGTATTTTAAACGACTAAGTAATTTTAATACAATAGTAATTAAATTATTCCTATATTAATTAAATAATCTTTTTTTTAATTTATCAAGATCAATATTGAATGGAAATTTTTATTAAATATTTTAATAAAATTTAACAATATATATATTTTAAATTTTAGAAAAAATTAAAACAAAAAAAGGTAACACCCAATTCGCTCCTAATAGGTACGGAGTACCTTAAAATGTGTCATTTTTCCAACTTTCTGGTATTATTGCATCTATTAGCCGTGTAATGGCAATTTTTTTAATAATAAATAACAATCCGCTAACTCAAATCGGTGCTATTACGGGTGTCATCCTTATATCGACTTTACAAATCTCGACTTTATAAATCCCAAAAGGGACGGTACTCTTATTCAAAGGGTATCATCCTCACATTAGCTTTACGAACCTAGGGTGATTCACCATGTAGCCTGACTCAGAGGGAGTCCATCTCTGTGCACAGCACGAACAATTAACCATCGAGCCGCAACTTGCAAGCCTCACAAGGGGATCAGAAGAGCACGTCGGCTTTACAAACCCCTAAATGGGTGATCCACCAGCTAGCCTGACTCCATCCCTGCATGCGCACCATGAACAGCTTCCCGCGGAGCCACAAAAGAGATCAGAACTTTGATTTTTTTAAAAAAAAAAATCGACAACTACCAGAGACGATAATTAAACCTCTAACATTCAGATCACAAGTACAACTCTTTACCACTGTGTTTACTGTCCATTCTCTTTTGATTCTCATCTTTAATTGAATATGAATACGAGGAAAAATGAAAAATGAAAAATATAATAAATCATAAATATTTTAATCATTATATTAATTATTAAGTATGATTATTAAGTATGAAAACTTAAAATATTTTGTTTTTCCCTCTTTTAAATTAAATACGAATATAATCATACTTTTTTTTATTTGTCAAAAAAAAGTATGATTATATTCGTATTTAATTTAAAAGAGGGAAAAACAAAATATTTTAAGTTTTTCAATTTAATTCACGCATAAAATAAAGATAATAATAAAAATAATAAAATTAAAAATTTTAATTCGACCAAATAAATTAAATTAAGTTACTTTCTTTTCTTTGTAATTTCATATTTTTATAAGTAGTGGAAGAGGTTTCCATATATTGACGACCGTCCAAATGATCATAAACATACACGTACGAGATCCCAATCACTATCTATGCCTTTGAGTTTGACATACTAACACTTACAACTTTTGTTCCTTTCAAATTTTGCTATATTAACAACAAATTGGTTGACTATTATTTTGTTGACCATCTGCATCCAAGAGTGTTATTAAAACTTTTAATATTAAAAATAAGAAATTATTATATAATTAATTTTTTCTTTTTTTATATTAATTATAAAACTTTAATATTCTAATTATTTATTAGACATTTTAAAAGCTATTCTTGTGATTTTATAAATTAAAATATATTTTTTAATAGATCGAAAAATAAATACCTTATTAATTTTATGATCTATGGAGGGATTGGGTTGAAATTGAATTTTACTAGATTTAAACTTTCTGAATTTATTTTATTTATGTTTGAATGTAAATTTAAATTTATAATATAGAAATCAATTATATATATATATTAATCTGAATTATATATTAGTTTATTAAATAAATTTTCTATTAACTAAATCCGACTTATTAATAAATTAAATCTTATGTCACTATAGCAAAATGCTGTTTGTGTTTGATTAAAGTAGAAAAGACAAGCTATGTGAGCAGTATTTTTCTTTCTTCATAAATAAACATACCTAAGTTGAATTCAATTGATGTTACACTTTGAATTGACCACCTTTTTGACGGTGAGTCGGTGAATAATATATGTTGCTGAAGAACGTTGTGTGTTAACTTGGGCTCTACTTATTTAACTCAAACCCAAACCCAAACCCAAACCCAGGCCCAGGCCCAGGCCCAACAATGATCAGGAAATTCAAAACATTGAACTCATTTCATATTTTCGTAATTAGACCCGAAAATATTCTGCTTCAAAGTATTTGTTACATGTCCCAAAGTCTCAAACCAACACTCGAGTTTCAAATTTTCTTTTTTCTGACATGTTAAAAAGAATGTTAGAACAAATAATGATAAACTGACTTATAATTTAATTTATAATAATAAAATAAAAATGTATGACAAAAATATTATTGTATGATAATTTTTTTATACGATAGATTAATAATTTGCGACAGAATCAACACTTTTGTCTTTTATCTTTGTGCGAATCTAGTGCGACCAAATCCGGATTTCATTTTGCCTCTTCCGGTCGTCGTGAGCTTCTACCTGGAGTGCTAGCTTGGCTCTTTTAACAGTGCGAAAAAATGCACACGGATAGACGAAATGTAATCATAACTATGGAAAGCTAAATGTAAATATACTGTCAATCTTCATGTTATCATATATAAGTCAGAAAAGCCGCATTGGTTACAATGGTTTACTCCTTTTTAAGTTTGTTTTCTTCTGATCAAACAAACAGAGTATTTATGTGAGTGCTAAAGCCATAAAGCTCCAGCATCAATCAGCAACTTCTTAAGTGAACCATTAACATGCAGAGTCATGATCGTGGTCGCAGATCCTACAAATCTACCACCAATGAACACGGCTGGCACCACCGGATCGCACCCTAGTCTTTTAAGTGCGCTTTCCATTTCTTTCCCTCTCGAGTCGTGGTCCAGCTCATGAATCATAGGGCTCACTCCTTGTTCCTTGAACAATATCTTTATTGCATGGCTCATACAACATGGACTTTTAGTAAATATCACGACCGCCTTTTGTGATCCCAAATTTGCTATACGCTCCATTAGAAAAATATTCGATTGGTTGATGCACGAGTCGATATGTTATATCTTTGTATAGTACTGACGAGGGAATGCGATTATGGTAGTGAGTTTGAAGTTTGAAGTTTGGAAGTGAGGTCGAGCTTCTTTTATACAAGAAAATAGAGGTGGTAAATTAAGATTTGTTTATCTAAGTAGATAAAAGAGATGGAAAGGCTAAGATTCCTTGAGATATGGATTTTGATTGATGATAATGATGAATAACGGTTTGATTAATTCGATGCGTATTGATTTGTGTAGTTGTCCACTTGTCTACTTACTACTTGTGTCTAAGCTTATTACTAATTGTATTTTGTGATGATGCAAGATGCGAACGAATGTCAATATGAAATGCATAGATATATCTGCGAAAATGATAGGCCCCGCACACAAATTCGGGCAGCTGCATATATGCTCATAGGCTTTGCAGTGCAAACCTTGGCCTCTTAGCCATCTGGTATTTGGATAAAGTCGTTTCTCTAGAATCTTAGTTCGGTATGTATAGCAAAAGCATACTGATATGGATTCTTTTATTCTACAATATTTGGTTATGGTTACACATGCGATGTATCTCTTAGATAATAATATTATGTTGTGGCTTGACATTAAATTATATTTGATCGGATTTAAGATTTCAAAAGAGTTGTCATTTAACTTGATTTCAGAGTTCTTGTTTGACTAGAGTTCGGCATGACGAGCTGGTCTAAACGGGTTTTCGATCTGAAAACAAAAGTGTTTTCAAACGAGGCAAATCATTGAATAAAATAAGAATGCAATGTCCTTCTAATTAGTGATTTCCTTCCAACACCTCAAGGTTTCGAGTCGAGAGTGTTAGACAGTCAATATAACTTTGTAAGCATATCATCAATATAGAAATCAAAACGATCCAAGTTGATTAAGTTTTAAGTTAAAAAGAAAAATTTATTGGACTAAAATTGTAAAACTCTTTCGATTCAAAATGTATTGATAACGCCCCTACTCGTCCGGGTCTACCTCCTTGCTTGTGGGTCCGGGTCCGGGTCTTCGAACTTACAAAACAATGCCACGCGAAGCCTTGTAGGCTCCGGGACACCTCCAGTGAGAGAATTAGGGTTCCGGTGGAAATTCCGACCAAATTCTAGAGAGAGAAAGTAGAGAGAAGTCAGGGCGAAATCTCGTGTGTGAATAGTGGTAAAATTTCTAACCCTTTCACCGTTGGAGGTGAGGGGGTATATATAGATACCTGCCCACGTGCGCGGCACGTGATGACACGTGCCGCCCACGTGAGTGATGTTTGACATGCGCGGTGTGCGGGACACGTGACATGAGTCGGTCCATCGGTCCGTGAGTTGGCATAGTCCGTGTGTGGGAGAGGGAGATCACGCGTCCGTACGTGCGTATGGACGTGCGTCCACGCGTTCGGAGTAGTCGTCCGCGCTTGCGTCCTGGCCTTGGTGGGCTTGAGCTTTCCAGGCCTTGTTGTCCTTGGTCCATGTGACGGATTGGGCCTAGAGTTTCCTTGGCCCAATGCGATAACTTGGACTTTAGGTGGACCTTAGCGTGTGGGCTGGATTTGGACCCTTGCTAGATTGGGCCTATCATTTGCCCCCACTCCCTTATTCCACTTTTAGTGGGATGGGGGAGTAGAGAGAGTTGTGTTTTTGTGGGTGAGGGCACGGACATGGTTGTCCGTGCACTAGAATTAGGTGGGGCTTGGAACACTTGGCGTATTTTTGTTGGTGCCCCCCAAGACTAGTGCACAGACGACGTTGTCCATGCACTAGGATTAGGTGGGGTTTGGAACACTTGGCGTGTTTTTGTTGGTGCCCCCCAAGACTAGTGCGCGGACGACGGTGTCCGTGCACTAGGATTAGGTGGGGCTTGGAACAATTGGCGTGTTTTTGTTGGTGCCCCCCAAGACTAGTGCGCGGACGACGTTGTCCGTGCACTAGGATTAGGTGGGGCTTGGAACACTTGGCATGTTTTTGTTGGTACCCCCAAGACTAGTGATCGGACGACGGTGTCCGTGCACTTGGATTAGGTGGGGCTTGGAACACTTGGCGTGCTTTTGTTAGTGTCCATCGACAAGTTGTATCTTTTATAAAGACGTGTGCCATTGTTATACGTGTGTTCTTATCTTTCTTTTCATGTTTGTTTGCAGTGTCTCATAGAAGATACAACTATCCGACCATGTTGAGCAAAAAGCTGATGCTCAAAAGTATGGGAGATAGGTGCCTAGACGGCAAGAAATCCGGTGGTGTAACCGGTAAAGGCAAACAGAAGAGGGCTGCATCCGAGGATCCACAGCCTAAGAAAAAATCAAGGCAGCAAGGGGCGGACAAGGGATTTCAGTTGGTGGATGAGGAGATCGATCAGCCGGATCCTTTCGTCGTGGTGCAGCGCGCGGACTCG
>JAUEJK010255813.1:0-10120 GCA_032274865.1 Eryngium alpinum
CTATTTCCAGGGAAGACATATCAAGGTACTGACAGATCAGCCGCTCAAGAAAGTACTTCATAAGCCTGAAGCCTCCGACAGATTGGTCAACTGGGCCATCGAGCTCAGCCAGTTTGATATTGAGTATATTCCGCGCACCACCATCAAGGCACATGCCCTAACAGACTTCATAATTGAGTGCATGTTCCCGGAGGAAGCACCTATGCCCAAGCAACCTGAAAAAGACCCTCAAGATGCAGTGGAAGGGGTCCAAAAAGGAAGACCACCATTCTTGGCACGAATTAGTCCTGAATGGACTCTATTTGTTGATGGATCAGCAACCCAAGAGCGAAGTGGAGCCGGAATCATTCTCACCAGCCTTGAAGGCTTCCAAGTTAAACAGGCACTAAGGTTCAACTTCAAGGCAACCAACAATCAATCAGAATATTAGGCCCTATTGGGTGGCCTAAGACTTGCCCGCCGCCTCCAAGTTCAGAATCTACATGCCCACTCAGACTCGCAGCTAGTTGTCAGACAAGCAGATGGGGATTATACTGCTAAGGATCCTGTAATGGCCAGATATCAAAGGTTGGTCCAATAAACAACCCAGCAATTCAGTAGCTTCAAGCTACAGCAGATTGAAAGAGATGACAGCGCAATAGCAGACGCGCTATCAAAATTGGCTACCTCAGATCTTGAACATCTTGAAGGGGCAGTGTACTTGGAATTTCTAGACAAACCCAGCATTGAGGCCGCCCCCGAGGTTATGGCCATTGATGAGGGAGATCACAACAGGATGACACCATACTTTGCCTATTTGGAGCGTGGTGAGCTTCTCGAGGACCCCAAAGCAGCAAGGCTCCTCAAGTACAAAGCAGCACACTTCTGTGTCCTTGATGGCATTCTCTTTCGCAAAGGCTTACATGCGCCACTCTTACGATGCCTCGGTCCAGAAGACATTGCCTACTGCCTCAAAGATGTCCATGAGGGCAGTTGCGGAGACCACATGGGGGGCAAAGCTCTCGCACACAAGTTACTAAGGCAAGGGTATTATTGACCAACACTCTTCGCAGACTCCATGGCTTATGTCAAGAAATGCGCCCAATGCCAATACTTCAGCAATGTCCCGAAACAAGCACCAGCAGCACCGTCATCCATCTTGTCTCCCATTCTATTTGCCAAATGGGGAATTGATCTGATGGGACCATTCCCTAAGGCCCCAGGAGGCTTACTATTCGTCATTGTAGATGTGGATTATTTCACCAAGTGGGCAGAAGCTAAAGCACTAGCTAAGGTGACAGAAGACAGATGCATTGACTTCTTCAGAAAGAATGTACTTATGAGATTCGGCATCCCAAAGACTGTTGTCTCTGATAACGGACCCCAGTTTGTTGGCCATGAGTTCGAGTACTTCTTGGAGCAACATAACATCGGCCATGGCAAGACATCAGTCGCCCACCCTCAATCCAACAGGCAAGTGGAAGTCACCAAACGAACCCTGCAAAGAGGACTGGAGAAGCGTCTTGAGGACGCCAAGAGAAAATGGGCAGAAGAGCTAGACCATTGCCTATGGGCCTACCGTACCACTCCCCGGGTCACAACTGGAGACACACCATTCCGCCTAGCATATGGCACTGATGTCGTGCTCCCTACAGAGATTGGAACTCCAACCTTCAGAGTCATCAACTATGATGAAGAGACCAACACAGAAGGGCTGAACACCAACCTTGAGCTGATCAGCGAGATCAGAGACCAAGCCCTCATCCGGATGGCCAGTTACAAGCAGAAGACGAAGAACTTTTTTGCCAAAAAGGTGAAGCCCAGGCAGTACCAAGTAGGAGACCTCGTCCTCAGGGCCACCGAGGTAACCGACAGAGAGCATCAGGGCAAGCTGTCTCTCAACTGGGAAGGACCATACCGTGTCATTGAAGTCCTCAGACTAGGCACTTACAGTTTAAGCAATATGGATGGAAGCCCACTCCAAAATACATGGCACGGCCTCCGCCTTCGCAAGTTCTATTAGTAACACATGAAGTAGCAGGCTCCGGCCTTTTTTGTGGTCCTCAGGTGATTATGCTTCACTCCGAGGAACCAGTAGGATTCATCTGTCTAGTTAATTTTTGCCTCGGGCACGGAGCTTTACAGTCACCAAGCACTAGCCCTCGAGTTTATTAGTGACAACATGATAGCCTTGGCCACAGTAACAGCCAATATGACTTTTGTAGTCCTCGGGACCAATGGCCAAGGCCAACTTATTAATGATTTTTTCAGTTAAAATCTTCATTTATAAGTATTCGTCCTCAGATTCACAGAAACAAGATAACAATCAAGGCTTAGGTCACACAAATAGCTTAAGCCCCCAAGGATCAGTCCTCGGGAAAAGCCTTTGGCCAACAACACAGCCGAAGCTTATAACTTAGCAAAATATTTTGATACAAGAAAATAAATATTTTATCATTTTTATTCTTACCCAAGGATCAGTCCTCGGGAGAAGCCTTTGGCCAACAGTATAGCCGAGGCTTACAACTTAGCAAAATATTTTGATACAGAAAAATAAATATTTTGTCATTTTTATTCTTACCCAAGGATCAGTCATCGGGAGAAGCCTTTGGCTAACAGTATAGCCGAGGCCTACAACTTAGCAAAATATTTTAATACAGAAAAGATATATATTTTATCATTGTTATTTTTACCCAAGGATCAGTCCTTGGGAGAAGCCTTTGGCCAACAGTATAACCGAGGCTTACAACTTAGCAAAATATTTTAATACAGAAAAGATACATATTTTGTCATTTTCATTCCTACCCAAGGATCAGTCCACGGGAGAAGCCTTCAGCCACCAGTACGGCCGAAGCTTTTAACTTGCAAAATATTTAAATTCAGAAACAAAAAATATTTACGCAAGCAAAGAACATTTAAACATTAAATTCCACTATCAAGCGTGCACAGTAATACTATTCTTGTCAAATGACTACAAATCGAAAACAAGAAATAAACACCTAAGAAGCGCTAGCCCTATCGGTAGCCGCCTTCGCCTTCCTCGCCGCCGCAGAATCCTTCATCTGTTGCTCCAGCTTCGCCTTGTAAAAGGCAGTGCACGTCTCAACGTTGTGATTTGAGCTATCCAAGGTGGTGCCCTCCCCAATGAAGGCAAAAGCTTCAGTCACCCCTCGATCGTACGCTCTCTTCAAGCTGCCCCCAAAATTCGTCTTATAATCGGCCAAGGCCAAGTGCTTCGGAACAACATCCTTCTCCGCTTGGGCAAGAGCATCAATAACGCTCAACCCACCAGCTGAGAGCCTCAGCCTCTCTTGCGCCCAATCGAGGCACGCCTCCTGAGCCCTTGCCTTCAAAGTTAAGTACCGTCCCTCGGCGTCTCGGCGCTGCAGCTCAACCTCCCGGCACTGCTCCTCGGCGTTAGCAAGAACCTCCTTCAGCTGCAGGTTCTCGGCAGACCTCTGGCTCAGCTGGTCAACAGCCTTCTCCAGATCCTTTTGCTTGCCCTGAACCAGATGCTCTAAATCTTTAATTTTCCCCGAGGAGATATCAGCCTCAACCTTCAGCTTCTCGTTGAGGGCATGCGCCTGCCTGAAGTCCCGCTTCGCGTCCTTCAGTTGCATATCCCTCACGAAAAGATTGCTGCACATCACCTCGGCCGCCACATTTGCCTGCACAAAACAGAACACATCAGAAAAGGACGCCAGGCTGAAGACCAACACTTAACAATAAACACAAAACATACACAACCATACCTGACCCTGGTGCCAAAGGTTGACCAAGTCGTGACTCCTCTTGCCCTCGAAGAATTTTAAGTCATGAGGCATCATGAAAGCGTTGAAGGCATCAACAGGGATCAGGCCTTCGCCGAAGAAACCACTGTGTCCTCATATCATGCATGGACCAGCCTTCAGGACCTTGGGGAGTAGTCAACTTGAGCTGAGGAGGGCGGGCACCGTCAGCAACACTTTCGACTCATATGGCCATCGCCTCAAATTTGGCCACCAGACCCGAGGTGTCAGCAATGTCCTCGGTCCTCCTATGACCAGAAGCCTCGGCAACATCAGAAACCTTTTGCTGAGGCCCGGCGAAATGATGACCCTCACCCTCACCCTCAGCTTCATGACCTTCAGATCGCTGACCATCAACATCAGCTTCAGCTTCATCCTCGTCAGAGATAAGCTCCACCTCGGGGCCTCGGCTCTGCACTTCGTCTTCTTGCTGAGGTCGAGCCCTCTTACTTCCTTTCTTCGCAAGGCTCTTTTGCCGGCGTTTCCTGCTCCTGGGCACAAGGGGATCGACCTCAACCTCCTCCTCCTCCCCATGATCTTCCGGATTAGCATTTTGCCTCGGCACCTTCTTGGTTGGCCTCGGCTTCGGCGTCTCCGCCCTCGTCACCAGCAGGAACCTCTTCCTCAGGAATAGCACCGGCCCGAGAGTATTATGGCTACTACTACAAGTATTTTCTACTCTTTTTCTTAATTTTCAAAATGTTTTGCACGCTTTTGTTTTGCATGTATTGTATTAATCTTGTTACTCGTGATTTGAGATCTAATCAAACTTTTTCTAATCTACTCTGTCATGGTGTGTTTTACATGTCAGTATGTTGTTTTGTAAGATCTTCTTGTGTGTATTGTTGACACTTGGATTTGGAAAACCAAGATATCTTTTCCTTATGGTGGATTTGATGATATTTTAACCAGAAGGCTCTGAATCAATTTTGTAACTATGTGTTGTATGATTGTGTCTCCAAGCATTTGAACCTTGAGAAACGACCAAAATAATTTTCCTAATCTAACTTCTGTGTCTTAATGAAAAAAATGGAAACAACATATAAATCCTTCCATAGTTGATATTTAATCCTGTGTATCTAATTATTTTAGTGGGACGTCAGAAGAAGGACCCTAAGTATGCACATGCAGTGAACGGATATCATGAGAGGAGGGAATGAGTAATCATTTTAATATAGTTTGGAATAAACGTTAATTTAACTTGATGGATCGGAATGAGTTAAGAAATAACCATTTGTATATAAAGACTAATAAAGTAATTTAAATTTCATTCCTATTCCGCTTCATTCCATTCCTTCTAACCAAACACAACCTATGAATATCCTTTCGACTGTGATGTGTACCTGAATTTTGGGATAGTTAGAGATCTGAATCCGTCTTGCAAAACGGAAAAAGTCAGGGAAGGGTGAACTGTTGGTGGATCTTTATACGTGATAATCAGTAAACAGAAGTGAATATAAATTGGTAACATTTATAGCATACATGCGATTTGAGAGAGTGACTCTTTATATAACACTTGTATCAGGGTTGGGGTTGGAGAGTCTTGATAAGTATAAAACACATCAACATTTATCTCATCTTGGGCTTGTAGAGATGTACACATACATTGTATAGTTATTTTAGAAGTCACTTCTTAATCTCCAAGTATGATAATCAGGGCCGTCTTGATCTTTCTGGAGGCCCTGTGCTGGACAAAACAAAAAAGGGCCCTAATTATTAATAATACCTTTATTTTTATTGTATTTTTTTATTTTGGTTTTTTTAATTTAAAAAATTAGAATACTTAATCATATAATAAAATTGTAGGTATTAAAAAACTAAAACAAACTTTTGATAAGATTATTTAAATAAAGAGAAGTATTACCGTAGATTGAATTTCTACTAGAAAAACAGAAAGAGATGTTAAGAAGAGACAAGGCCCAATTATGATCTTGATATTGGCTCAAAATAAATTTGGGGCCCTTAGCATTTTGGGGGGCCTGTGCTGTTGGTTTGTTTGCACACCCACAACAACGGCCCTGATGATAATTATCTATAAGTAAATCGGGCTCTGCCTCGTGTGTTGATACCAATATGCGTGGACCTTTTTTCCTTAAATGTGTTTACAGTCCAACAAAATATGATCCAAATATTTTATCCCATATTATTCACCTTTAGAAAAATTTATTTTCGAGAAAGTAGAATTTTTATAGCATTTTGGTTGATATTTTTTTATAGGACTGTAATTCGAGCCGAACCGAGTCTAGCTCGTGATAAACGAGCTCGAGCTTTTTTCATGAGCCAAACTTTCCATTCCAAACAAGCTCAAATGTAGTGTTCCAGCTCGACTTGTCACGATTCGAGCTTGCTCGTGAGCTTTTCGAGTTGAGCTTGAGGCGAGCCGAGACTAACTCGAATTTATAGGGCTGTACAGCCGAGTTGAGCTCGTGATAAACGAGCTCGAGCCCGAGCTTTTTTTCACGAGCTGAGCCGAACTTTACATTCTAAACAAGCTCAAATGTAGTGTTCGAGCTTGACTGGTCACGAGCTGGAGCCGAGCTGGAGCTTGCTCGCGAGCTTTTCGAGTTGAGCCGAGCCGAGTCAACTCGAATTTATAATAATATTTTAATTATTTTTGATTATTTCCTACTTATAAAAATTGAAAAAATATTATCTTTAAATTACAAAAAGTACTTTTAATTAATTAAAATTAGGGGTGAAAACGAATCGAATACCTTCGAGTATGGGGGTGGTCAGATTCTACTAATTTTATTTTTGTCGAGTACGAATTCGATTCGAGTATATTCTTAGTCAAATTCGAACTACTCACGAATATCTATTAACGAATTCGAATCAAATACGAGTTACTCACGAACTTTCTTTAATTGATACGAGTTAAATATAAATTACCAAATACGAATATAAATGTATATAATTTTAACATGTTATAATTTATATTAGAAATTGAATATAAAATAATTTAAAAGTACTATAGTCTTGATATTACTATTTTATCATAGTATATGCTAAGCGTATATAATATTATATAATATAAATTATTCAAAAAATAAGTGAATTCGAGTCGAATATGATGTATTAAATAAGTACGAGTACTATTAAGTTTTTCGAGACGAATATCAACGAGTATAACTGTATAAGCGTGGTCATATTTGTTATCGTTTTATGTACGAGTACTAAATGTGTGCTCAGATTTGGTATCGTTTTTATTCGAATACGAATACCGTTCATTAAAATTTGAATTGATTTCGAATCGAGCCCGAACTACTCTTACTCATTTTCAGCCTTAATTAAAATATAAATATAATTTGAATTACATATAATTATTAATAAAATATAATAATTTTTTGTTTAAAAATATATTTTATTTGATTTTTATTAAATAATTATTAAAAAAATATTATTTATTATAATCGAGCTCTCGAGCCAAGCTCGAGCTTATCGAGTTCAAGCTTGCTCGTGACGAGCTTGAGTCGAGTCGAGCTCGGATAAACGAGCCGAGCTCGAGCCGAGTTCACGAGTCACTCGGCTTGAATTACAACCCTTTCGACCAATTTTTCTATTATCAGACTCAGTTAGGCCTCTATTTTCTGGTACATTCACGAGCTTATTAAATATTCGTTTTCTAAGTAGTAATATTACTCACGTTTTTTAAGAATTCATTTGGAAATTTTCTCTAATTTTCAGGATCAATTTGACCTCTAGTTATTACTTTTAATCGGGCCTTAACTATTACTCGAAGCATTTTTTATACATTTTCGGGCCTTAACTATTTTTACTGTATAGGCTCATAGATAAGAACTCGCTCAAGTAGTGAGTACAGACTAACAAGTGACACGATGCTTAAAACCTTAATTCGCTAAGCTGTTTTCTAATGTTATTATTGTTCCTTAGGTTGATCATTTGATCTAGAATGTTAGATTTAGAATGGTGAATCTTTGATTACTCTGTACATTATCGTCTTTTAGGTGTATTATCTCATTTTGGGCTGGGAACAAATCATGTTTGCAAGATTGGGTGGATAGATGTAGTTAAGTACATGTCCGGTTCTCCAAATGTAGGATCCTTATTGTGTCTTGTTACTGAAGGTGAATCGCATGGAGTGGCAGTCTGGCAAATTCATGAGCTCTATGGGGAATTGAATTCTCCTCAGTTGGAAAAAATTGCTTCTTTTGATGCACATAAGTCAAAGGCTAAATGGTAAGTCATAAATGAATTGTTCTGGGCTGAAACATAGCACTACTTATTATTAGTAATATGTTCTCTTTTCATATTGCATTATTGCTTCAGTTGATTGCGTTTCTTTTGGTGAAGGTATATGAGATTATTCCACCATTTTCATTTCTATTTATTCTGAATATGCCCATCAATTGCCTGCATAGCATTTTGAATAATCGTCAAAGCCACTCCACTTCTATGTGTAAGCAGTTGCTCTTTGGAAATGTAGGACAATGACATTGGTCATTCAGAACTGATATTTTTAATTAGCATTAAGATCTGGTTGAAGAATATTAAACAGCCATTTCATTCCTTGCACATTTTTAACACAAAGATATTGCATCTCCATGACAGCATTGTGGTGGCCAGCTGGGAAGCATGACAAATTGGTTAGTATAAATGAACAGAATCTCTTCCTTTGGAGTTTGGATTCTTCAAGGAAGACTGCACAGGTATTGGCAACTGTAGGACAGTAGCACTAAAATTATATGTCACTGCTGGACTGAAGTGAAAGGTGAAAAACGTAATGGTGTATTTAATTGACCACGCTAGCCATATGCTAAATCATGCACAGTCAGGCACCACACTTGTGTGAACATATCACGCTACACATTTATATTAGATTAGATACTCAGTTTTTAGTTACCTGAAGATGTATTTGTATCTCTAATTGTCTCTCCTACACTATCACTCTTCTTAATCTCAATCATCTTACTATCTTATCAATTGTGAATATTGGACTTGCTTTTGTGAGATTTATAATGCAAATACCAGACAAAAAAACAACATAAGAGACCAACTATATATGAGTAGCCTATATATGATGTAATAGTTGTTGTGATCGGCCTGTTGAGAATCTTTGAATGTGCCTGTGCTGTTAGAAATGTGGTCTAAAACTCACGCGCAGATTGTTGTTGGAATGTAGAAATTTATCTAGTTTTTGCTCTGAGAAATAAGATGCTAAGGTATTCCAATCTAAGGTTCACTTGAAAATTTCATAGTTCAAACCTATAGGATGTTAATATCTCTGGTCTGTCATACTACCTCTGTCCAATTTTATTGAGCTTGCACTTACTTTTAGGCAGTAGTATGTACTGTCCGGGTAGCTGGTCTCTCCTCTTGGTTGTTATTGATCTTTTCAGAAGTTCCCCAACCATACACTGATAGTTTCCTGATCACTTTGATAAAGCGAAATTTTTTATCTGTCATTGTTTGCCTAGATAAACCTGTTAGTAACATTTTCCCAATGGAGCAGTCTGTGTCATCTCATACTTTTATTCGGCTGAAAACAGTGTCTGGTTATCTAATAATATGTTTTACTTGAGATTGACAGGGGGACATTCTTATGCTAACCATAATCCTAAAGTTTTGGATATTATTTTCCTGATTAAAGAGCACTATTTCTCTTTGTGGGGGCGTGATAAATTTATTTTTGAATCAACTGCTTCACCTTCTGCTTTTGTTTGTTTTTACTATTTCTTAGGTGCAAATTCTAAACTGTTTGGTTTTAACTTCCTCTATGACAAACTTTATTGCTATCTTTGTAATACTAAATAACTATTCTCACTTGTTTTTCTCAAAAAATTGTTTACTTCTATAATTGTAGCTGCAACTCACTATTTAAACCTTTACATTTGTACTATTTCCAGCCTTGTCAATATCTACTTGTTAGTACTTCATCATGTACCTGTCTGCTCGCTCATTTATCAAATGAATTGGCCTTGTTATTTTGTGTATTTTTCTTCACTCCAATTAGTTCTGATTAATGTTTTGTTGTTCCATATACTTGCACACTAATTACATTAATGAACCTAATATCCAAGTAATAGGCATGTCACTCGAATGCTTGTGCTTACCCTTATTCAGGTCTTGCTGCAAATCCTAGGTACTGTCGCAAGAATCATCTGGGATGCTTCATTACTTGTCTGGTGGAGCATGGGATCCACATGATGTCAATGCAGTTGCATCGACTTGTGAATCATCAATATAGTTTTGGGACCTGCAAACAATGAAATAAGTTCTGATTCACTTTAGCTAAAAATTCTATGAACGGGGGTTCGTATGCGCTTTAAAAAACAGCATGTATGTAGATCCCTGAGCAGAACAAGATAATATAAAAGTGATACAGATTTTCCCTA
>JAUEJK010255923.1:0-10118 GCA_032274865.1 Eryngium alpinum
TGTTTACTATTGAGTAACAAGGTCCTTATTCACTGGGGTATTAAGAATGCTATACAAGTATAACCCCTTATTGGAATGCAACTAGGGCATCATCATCTATACAATCAGCATACAAACCTAACACATCAGGATAATGTTGGTTATGGGGTATATCCCTGAAAGTACGCGATTACGGTGGTTGTTCGTTAGTAAAAATGATAAAAACGACGGATGAGGTAAATATCAAAATAATTTGAGGAGGAACGGAAAAAAAGAAAATAATATAATGAAGAGTTATATGCGAAAGAAAATGAGGAAAAAAAGAAAAAAAGGGTGTAACACGAGGACTTCACAGGGGGTCACCCATCCTAGTACTACTCTCGCCCAAGCACGCTTAACTTCGGAGTTCTAATGGGATCCGGTGCATTATGTTGGAATGATTGCACCCATCAAGATAGTGTTGTTTATGGTGTATATCCCTGAAAGTACACAATTATGGTGGTTGTTCGTTTATAAAAATGGTTAAAACGACGGGTGGGGTAAATATCGAAATAATTGGAGGAGGAACAAAAAAAATAAAATAATGATAAGCGTGAGCGATTCAGTTAAAATCGATCCTAATGAAGAGTTATGTGAGAAGGAAAATAAGGAAAAAATGGATAAATGGGTGCAACACGAGGACTTCCCATGGGTCACCCATCCTAGTACTACTCTCGCCCAAACACGTATAACTTCGCCCAAACATGCTTAACTTCGGAGTTCTGATGGGATCCGGTGCATTAGTGCTGGTATGATCGCACTCGTCAGGATAGTGTTGGTTATGGGGTATATCCCTGAAAATACGCAATTACGGTGGTTATTCGTTAGTAAAAATAACGGGTGGGGTAAATATCGAAATAATTGGAGGAGGAACATAAAAAAAGAAAATAATGACAAGCGTGAGCGATTTAGTCAAAATCTATCCTACTGAAGAGTTATATGCGAAAGAAAATGAGGAAAAAAAGAAAAAAAGGGGTGCAACACAAGGACTTCCCAGGGGGTCACCCATCCTAATACTACTCTCGCCCAAACACGCTTAACTTCGGAGCTCCTATAGGATCCGATTCAATAGTGCTGGAATGATCGCACCAATCAGAATAGTGTTGATTATGGGGTATATCCCTGAAAGTACGCAATTACGGTGGTTGTTCGATAGTAAAAATGGTAAAAACGACAGGTGAGGTAAGTATCAAAATAATTGGAGGAATGGAAAAATAGAAAATAATGACAAGCGTGAGCGATTTAGTCAAAATCGATCATAATGAAAAGTTATATGAGAAGGAAAATGAGGAAAAAATGAAAAAAGTGGTGCAATACGTGGAATTCCCAGGGGATCACCCATCCTAGTACTACTCTCGCCCAAACACGCTTAACTTCGGAGTTTTGATGGGATCAGGTGCATTAGTGGTGGTATCATCACACCTGTCAAGATAATGTTGGTTATGGAATATATCTCTGAAAGTATGCTAAGACGGGTGAGGTAAATGTCGAAATAATTGGAGGGGGAACGAAAAAAAAGAAAATAATGACAAGCGTGAGCGATTTAGTCAAAATTGATCTAATTTAGTCAAAATCGATCATAATGAAAAGCAATATACGAAGGAAAATGAGGAAAAAACAAAGAAAAAAATAGGTGCAACACGAGGACACCCATCCAAGTACTACTCTCGCCCAAGCACGCTTAACTTCGGAGTTCTGATGGAATCCTGTGCAATAGTGCTGGTATGATCGCACCCGTCAGGGTAGTGTTGGTTATGGGGTATATTCCTGAAAGTACGCAATTGCGGTGATTGTTCGTTCGTAAAAATGTTAAAAACGACGGGTGAGCTAAATATCGAAATAATTGGAGGAGGACTGGGAAAAAAGAAAATAATGACAAGCGTGAGCGATTTAGTCAAAATCGATCCTAATGAAGAGTTATATGCAAAGGAAAATGAGGAAAATATGAAAAAAACGGTGCAACACGAGTATTTCTCAAGGGGTCACCCATCCTAGTACTACTCTCACCCATGCACGCTTAACCTCGCCCAAACACGCTTAACTTCGGAGTTCTGATAGGATCCGGTGCATTAGTGTTGGTATGATTGCACCCGTCAGGATAGTGTTGGTTATGGGGTATATCCCTGAAAGTACTCAATTACGGTGGTTGTTTGTTAGTAAAAATAATAAAAATGATGGGTGAGGTACATATCGAAATAATTAGAGGAGGAACATAAAAAAAGAAAATAATGACAAGCGTGAGCAATTTAGTCAAAATCGATCCTAATGAAGAGTTATATGCGAAGAAAAATGATGAAAAAAATGAAAAAAGGGGTGCAACACGAGGACTTCATGAGGTCCACCCATCCTAGTACTACTTTTGCCCAAGCACGCTTAACTTCAGAGTTCTAATGGGATCTGGTGCATTAGTGCTGGAATGATCGCACCCATCAAGATAGTGTTGGTTATGGTGTATATCCCTAAAAGTACGCAATTACGGTGGTTATTCGTTAGTAAAAATAGTAAAAATGACGGGTGAGGTAAATATCGAAATAATTGGAGGAGGAACGGAAAAAAAGAAAATAATGACGAGCGTGAGCGATTTAGTCAAAATTGTATCTAATGAAGAGTTATATGTGAAGGAAAAATAGGTGCAACACGAGGACTTCCCAGGGAAGGGGGGTCACCCATCTACTCTCGCCCAAGCACGCTTAACTTTGGAGTTCTCATGGTATCCGATGCCTTAGTGCTGGTATGATCGCACCAATCAGGATAGTGTTGGTTATGGGGTATATCCCTTAAAAAACGCAACTCAGTGTTTGTTCGTCAGTAAAAATGGTAAAAACAACAGGGGGCAAAATGTCAAAATAATTGGAGGAGGAACGAAAATAGGGAAAATAATGACAGCTTGAGCGATTAAGTCGAAATCGATCCTAATAAAGATTGAAGAGTTACATGCGAAGAAAAATGAGTAAAAAATGAAAACAAAAAGGTGCAACAGGAGGATTTCCGAGGGGGTCACCCATGCTAGTACTACTCTCGCCCAAGCACGAGTGTAATATTAGTGTTAATAGCTATACACATTTTACACACACTTAATTCAATTTACGGTACCATTAAGAGTTATATGTTTTGTAGATTTGTCAACTAAAGACAGGTTAGTTGCTATGAGTGATTTTTTTATAGTTTGCTTGATTAGTTTGTGAATTGATTATTTTGGCAGATTTAAGAGAATCATGGATTAGGGGTGAGCATTCGGTTGGTTCGGTCCAAAACCGAACCAAACCAAAAATCAAGATAGCTAAAATTTAGAATCGAACCGAAGTTTGAAATAAAACTGAATTATACCGAACCAATTAAACTTCAGTTTTTGTTTCAGTTTTCGGTTAAACCAAAATTTATTAAATAATTATTATTTTTAATATAATTGTTTTGTAATAAAATATTTTATTTTATAATAAAATATAATAACTTTTATATTAATATATTATATCTTTTATTATTTTCTGTATAATTTGTAATAAAATATATAAAAATATTACTTTATTATTAAAATTTTAATTTTTTGGTTCGAACCGAACTGTTTTATAGAAAAATCGAACCGAAGTTATTACGGTTCTTAAAAACTAGAACCGAGCCGAATTTTAAAAAAATCGAACCAAACCAAAATAAACGGTTCGATTCGATTTCTCGGTTTCAGTTTGATTTTGCTCACCCTTATCATGAATGACAGTTTGTATGATGAGTTTGGTAACTATATTGGACCCGACAAGAAACTGAAGATCTTACAAGGAAAGAGATAGGAAGCTTCATGCTTAATTTGGAGGCAAAATGCCCACAAATATACTGACTGGAAAATTGGAAGGTCATCAAATCAGAACAAAACAAACTTGAAGTTGCTTTCATTTGTGATCATATGAGTCAAAAGACGCCAACAAAATGCACAGTTGCTAGACACAGATCAAATAATAAAATAAATTTGAATTATCTACATTGTGACAAGAAATTGAAGATCTTATAAGGAAAGAGATAAAAAAAATTCATGCTTAGAGACAAAATGCCTAAAAATATGCTAAATAAAAAATTAGAAGATCGTTAAATATGACAACAAAACAAACTTGAAGTTATATTTAATTAGGATCATATGAGTTAAAAATTACCAACAAAAATGCACAATTACTAAATAAAGATCAAATAATAAATATAAAGTAACCTAAAACTTGACAAATGACGTATTCTATCCCTATAAATCAAGCAGTTATGTTCTAAGTTTGAATAGTTTCATAATTCATCAAATTAAAGCGGGTCAATCCACTGATTTTGGGTTGAAAATATAGTCTTTTTCTAGCCTATTCAGCTATAACCCGTCCGACCCATTTTCTGAATTTCAAAATCATCATGCCGCTGTGTAATCTAAACCACGGTCTCTCTCTTCCTGTAACCTATTTCCATTAACCATACACAATATCCCTTACAATTAACTTCTGTAATCATCAAATTGCTATCAATGTCGACTGATCACACCATCAATACATGTACATATAATTGCCCATAAATATTAATCTACACCATCTTCCAACCCTAATATATCTCTGTTTGTTACATCTTAGCTTCGCCAGCGAAACCGCACATTGTACTGTTCCAACACATATTTCTCCTTCGTTACAAGGTGTTTATTGTTACCCTATGATTTAAATTCATGATGTCAATTCTTACATTGATTGAATACGTGTAATGATCCATAAGACAGTCCTATTTGTTGAAGATAATATGACCTTATTTCTACTGGCGATCTCATAAATAAAAGCAACCTCACTCGGACACCTCATGTTGATTATTTTCTATGTGCAATTTAATAACTAACTTTTCTTGGTTTCATTCCGTTTCTATAACTATTTGCATTAGTATGTAAGTTATATGAACCTCCAATCTCATGTGGTAAATAATTATATATTTTTTATTTCAGGCTCGCGTTCCAAATACATGATCCCTTACGACGTGGGAAACTAGCTATTTTGGCCGCGCCACTAAAAGTACTACTAATTCCATCGTTAATTGCACCTGCTCTGGCCGAAATAATTTTCATTCTGCTCAACCATTGGATGAAATTAGTTGTCTACATCACCTCACTGACATGTCATGTTCAGGTATGTATTCTTAGACATAAAAAACACTTTCAATTTCATAGCTTAGCTGGAATATCTAATATTTCTAAATGCAGTTCAAATTTCCACAAATTATGTAACGCCCAATCATTCTCATTTTAAAAAGGTGTACATTTATCTAGTAAATTTACAATAAACTCAAACACATTCTGCTATTACAAGCAGCATAATTTCTGTAGGGAAATCAAGTACACAACAACGTTACGTATGTGTCATTTACCACGTCTAAATATTATGTTTTATACAAACTTAAATGATATTACAATACATATGGGTAAGTATGACGCAGTTAGTTATCATGATTTTAATAAATGCGATATATTCGACCAGGTTACTCGAACGTGTTTAAACATTTGAGGCTGATAGCAAATAATACTAACCAACAACATTACTCTATCATTGTTTACTTATTAATGCATGACTTTCACTAACAATTTTTTGCATATATTAATGATTATTCATATTTGTCAGTTACTCCAAAAACATTACAATCGTCTTCTGCAGCATCACCTACGCTACCCAATTCTGTGTCCGGTAAAAAATGCTACTTAACATCTTCACTTTAAATGTTTCTGCTGAAATTACCCATTGTGTATTCGTACAATGAATATATTAACTCATGTTTCCTTTCAATTTTATTGTGTCCTCATCGATTTCATTACTTAAATCAGGCAATAACTCACGGAGAATGCCAATCAGTACTATGCAAGAAAGTTATGGACGTTCCAAACTTAACTCCACTGAACCTGTAACTGATCTTAATAGAAAATATCCACTAAATCTTTTACTTGCGTAGTAGAAAGATGATATCTATAGAATGATTCAGTTTGTTGAAAATTGGTTTCTTTTGAGTATTAATTTTAATCTGATGTTAAATCCGGTGGCAAGTGATTCATAGTGGCTACGTGCCTTCTGAGGCACAATCCAACTCAGGGTTAGAGAAGGAGTATGATGATAGTGTATCGTTGGTCAACTCTAATGAGGAGGATAAGGAACAAGATTCTGATGAGATTTCCAAAAAGGACCTGGAATAATATGGGGAGAGTTGGAAAATGAGGCAGTTAAAGCAGACAGAGAGAATTGGATAGAATTAAACAGTGAGGTGGAGAGAGCTAGAAGGAACATAAAGGCATTTGGGAAACCTTCGTAACAGATAGGAGACACCCAAGCGGTAACCTTCCTAAAAGACCCCATATGAGTAATGAAATTTTTTATTTTACTGTCGTGAAATACTACAGTTTTTTTTACGAGAATAAGAAATTCATGTTTTACTGTTCCTCTTAGCTTAATTTTATTTATCCATTTTGTCTCTATTCCCTACTGGAATAAGTTAAATTCATTAGTTTCCTAAACAATCCAGTTATCTTTGTGACTCAAGCTCCTCTCGACGTGGTACCAATACATGGGTTGCATGTTGTAGATTTTTCATATTCTTCTTATGGACCGAATGACTGTTAAAACTTCTTAAACCTTATCTTAAGTAAAATAAATTTCTTTTACCTTTCCAAACTCACTTCCAGTTACAGTGTGGTAAAAAATATTATTTGCTAACTATTGCATTTGGTTCATGTCTATTAAATTTTTTTAACAAAGATAAATACGTTCAGCTTTTAAATTTGTTCCTGTTTTAGATTGATATATTCATTTTTTGTACTACCAAATGCGGCTTCAATTTTTTAACTACCTAGGAATTTTGACTTCAATTATGGTGGCCAGACGATATTGGATAGATGGTTAACTGAGTACGGCTGCTTTCAATCAGAAGATCACTCTGCAGTTGTTTACTGGTTATTTTAAAATAAATGTCATATGTGCATCACATTACTTCGCTCAACACTGCAGGTAGAGAGAACAACAACAATATGTTCTCTATATTTGAAATAAAAGAATATCATATATCTGCATATGCCAGAAAGGTATCTAATTTCATGTTTTCAATATACTATACAATATTGATGTCTAAACTATATAAGTAGGGTTTGAAGAGAATCGAATAGGAACTTACAACTGCACAAATAGAACTTCACAAATCAATTCAACAGCAGAATCAGAAACTACATCAACATCTAGAGGAATACATTAATTTCATTCTAAGAGGATTTCATTCTCAGGAATTCATATTTTTTTCGTCAGTAAGTTTATTTTACTACATCATATATTATAGTATCAAAATTCAAATGAATGAATTCACGGAAAATATGGAGCTACTTTCTGGAGGATTATATTTATTGGGAAATTCTCCACATATAGCAATTGACGTAAAATATGGAGTACTGGCTTAATAGTAACAGAGTATCGTAAATGAGGTTTCATCAGGTCGAACAATGGTAATGTTTGTTATGCTTTTACGGGCAATGTAAAAGCAGATTAAAAAAATTGAGCTAGAGGCACTAAGGCAGTAATGTAGCTTATAAAGAAGATTCGGAAGAGATTCATAAATGAAAATACAGTTGTGATAATTAGTGCGGAGCAAGATTTAAAAAAGAGATTCATTAAAACTCAAGAAATAGGGAGTTATCAGAAGGGTACAAGAAAATTGATGAATTAATGATCACATGCAAGGTATTCTCTACATATCAGTCCAAGTCCTATCGAATAGTTTATTGGGTAACAGTAAACAACCTCAGCAGAGACTTTGCTACTTTTTAATGCTGCCAGTAAACTACATTAGTGAAGTATAATATGAGGTACATATTAGCTTGAAGAGAGGCATGTCGGTGTTTGAAGCGATAGGCCAAGGGCCATGGAGAGAAAGGAAAACTAAATCAAGGAGAAACATTGTCTGATGTGTTGCAGAAAATTTACATTATAGAAAGGATAATTATAGAAGGGGGAGCCACAGGGGTTTTGGTCGTAGGGAATATGAAACTAGCTGGGATTATGCAAATTAAAGAAAAAGAAGTCGGACTCCTTTGAAAAGTCTGATACTGTCTTTATTTTATTTTAATGGTTAGAGTCAGTGTTTTAGGTGTCTTCTATTAGTATTAAGTCATTTAATTCCTCTGTTATGTTGAATGATCTTCTTAGCTTCTTTCATACTGACTGACTTGTGCAGTTGTAGTTGTAGTTGTAGTTGAAGTAAAAGTCATTAAGGGTCTGCTATGGATTTGAAGAGGCTATAAGTCATGTGCCTATAATGGCTCATCTACATTTTATATATTTGTTTTAGTTAAATAAGTATCTATCCAAGAAATTTGTATTGCTTTTGTTATTCAATTTCTTTCTGACTTTCTTTAATAATTCATTGTTCATAATGAAGTTGAAGTTGGTGATAGACGTTCTACCATAAGATGTTTCTATTAAGTAAAGAAACTTTAAAGAATATTGTTGAATGTCTTGGTGAGTTCAATAAAAACTGTCCACCACACCACGATTAAGAGAACTGGAATATTTATTTCTAAGTGAAATGTGAGGAGACATCCTCCTGTATAAGTAGTTAATTAAAAATAATTATAATTTTGATGGATTGATATACTACTTTTAATGATTTGATTTATATATATATATATATATATATATATATAACTATAATTTATTTCAATTATTTTTTTTCTTTGCTAAATATTCCAATTACTTTCTCTCTCTCTCTATATATATATATATTCTTAACTTGCAATAAGATTTTACCTCCCACTATAAAGGTTTATTATCTTAGTTTTTGTTATATAATTTTTTGTAATTTTATACCATTAAGTTAGTTATTAAAATAATTAAATTTTAATTTAAAAAAATATTCAAATAACAGGTGTGAAATTTATATGTTATTAACCTGATTTTGAACATTTTACTGTACTCTATTTAATATTCTTATATTATTCTTTTGATATATCAAATATATTAATATCTACCAAAAGAGAGTTAATTTATCAATTAAAAATGATATTTAAGTTTTAATATTTATTTTATATATTCTTTTTCTTTTTAGTTTTTTGAACAATCTATGTTTATTAATACAAACACAATCATTAATAGTCTACATTTATATTAAAATTTCTCTTTAAAGTATATTGAATACACAATATATGTTTGTATATATTTAATTTTTAGATTATAAACTAAAATAAACAAGAATTCTTTACTTATTTCAATTTAGAGAACTCCAACAAACTCCTCAACTCCACTCTTAAGTTAAATTTTGAGGAGGTTGTGGTAAAATACATCTCCAACACTCTCTTAGTGACTCCTCAAATAGTTAAGAGGCTCATTTGGTTCCCTACAATTGAAGAGGCTTCTCGACTCCTTATTTACTTTTATATTCGTAAATACTAACTTCTTTCATATTCTTTCACCTATAATCTCTCCTTCTTTCACCTATAATCTCTCCTTTTTTATTGTTTTCTCTGTTTTCTGTCAATAAAAATTAAGTGAAGAACCGCTACAAGGAGTGTTGTAAAGAGTATTGTTGGAGATGATTAGTAATTAGATACTCTTAACTAGCTCATAATCAATTATTTATACTATATTTAGAGAGCAGTCAAGGAGGCTGAGTTGCTTATAAGCTAAAAATTAGATATATACAAACACCCTCATAATTTGAAACGGACGGCAGCAACAGTTGATAACTACAGAGTATTCGATTTTGTCAGAGTTTTAAAATAGTTACAGTTGAAATAAGAAATATAATAAACGGAGGTATGAGAAATGTAATAAACGGATAGTTAATTTTAAATATAAAATTAAATATAAATATTATTATAAATTAAATTAAATATATATAAATATTTTTTTATATTATATAATTTTGAATTATATTATAATATATATCGTATATTTTAATTTTAAAATAAAAAGTTATTTTAACTAAAATATAAAAATTTCTTTTTTTACTAAAATATATAATCTTTTAATATCAAATCTTAGCAATAACTACGATTGATATTACAACAACAACAACAAATCCAGTTAGTCCCACAGAAGTAGGGTCTGGAGAGGGTTAGATGTACGCAGTCTTACCCC
>JAUEJK010256030.1:0-10117 GCA_032274865.1 Eryngium alpinum
AATAGGGGAGATTGTTAGAAAAATAAATGATGATGATGCGTAAACCTTGATGTATGTTTTATACACTGGTAGTGCAGTTTTACACTTGTACAGTTTTATAGTTCATAGAATAAATGCTTTGTATCTTTTCCGCTGATAATATAGAATAAATGTATAGGAAGTGAATAAGTATTAGTTAACAAAGCGATCCACCAATAGTAATAAAATTTGTATAGGTAGTGGATTGCTTAGTTTTTATAGTAGCAGTTGATAATTAGTCTACAGCAAGAATGATCGGTGTATAGTTATCATCAGTGGATCATGGAAGCTAACTCCGGTGGATAGAATTCAAATTCTAACTGAAGCACTGCCATATACTTTCAAGATTTGCTTTTTTAATAAAAACTTACAAAGTGAAAACGAAAGTTGACCTTCTGTTAGCTTGGAGACAAAGATGCACTACAGTGGTTGTATTTCAAGACTATAAAATCGGGAACATAAGAAGTGTTTCACTGCCATTATTGAATAACCTGATTTGGGAGTGGATAGACTTCAGCCAGCTTTGTTGTCTTAGCCAGTTTTAGAATTGTAGTATTTGTATTATTTCCAGTTTTCATTTTATAAGTAATCTTTTATATTACTCAAAGAACTCAGAAGCACAATTGATTTGATAAAGTTGCATTGAGAAAAAGAAAAATCTTCAATATTATTTAACAAATATTGTTAATAAGTCTTCTTTGTCTCATTGTTTCTATTTTCTGTTTGTTTCTTTGTTCATTGTTCATTACCATATAAGAGTTTTTTATTTGTAAGAAAAGTTCATAAATATTTTTTTTATAAATAACAATCATGTATATTATGTACTACTATTAAATTTAATTTAATATATTTGTAATATTTCATAATTTAATAAATAAATTTAGAAATAAACAATAGTTTAATAAATTTAAATTAATTTCTCCATCCTTTTAAACTGCGAATAAATAGGTACTACTATTTGCCAAACATTTCAAATATATTTAACCTATTTATTTAATTAATATTTAATTAAAAAAATTAATTACTACATAAATGTCCTAGTTATGCAATAACCAGAAAACTTTGATGGACGTTTACCCATTAATCTAGCAAAACCCACGTGAAAGATTCTCATGCATGTCGATGCCATTTAATAGTAACGCTCCATCAATTAATTATAATAAAGTCAATGCTCTTCAAATCAGGATAGACTAATAAAAAGTTAATCCACACATGTAAAAGCACCAAAAGAAATTAAATTAAGAGAAAATATTAATAAAAATGGTCAAATAAATTAAAATAAGGCACGTGTAAAAGCATGGAAAAGAGCCAACGGTCCAAAACACCTACAAGTAAAATCTCAGATTTCGAGACCATAAAAACCAGAGTGACAAACTAGAGTTACAGTTCCAATAATTGATGCATCAAACAAATAACAAGATTCCAAACGAGTCATATGCCTCACATGCAACCTTACCATTTATTTACCGACGGTAAAAAAATGTAGAAGTAATTTTAAGTTTTATTTTATTACTACGTACCTGCAAATTAAGCTAGTACAAAACATACGCCGTTTGGCTAAGCTTATTTTTTGGAAATAGGTACTTATTTATTGAAAAAATATCGTAAGAGATATTTTTTTCAGCAGATAAGTACTTATTTCTGAAAAAATAAGTTTAGACAAACACCATCATAGTAGATCTAAAGTTTATAATTAAACAAAAATACACAACGTTAATATCAACGTACTAGTTAAATTAAAATCCGGTGGAATTGTCAATGGAGTTAGAAAATTAGATCTGATAACAATATTATTCAAATTTCAATACTACTACTGATCTTGTTATTGTTTGAGATGTTCATTGAGTTTTTGCAATGCGCAATCGCACCTTGAATCGCGCTATGTAATTCTTCCATTGATGAAGTTTCTGAGCTGTATGATGTGGAAGCGCCACCGCTTGTACAACCGCCGGCGCCGGAGAATTGTTTGCTCATAAGAGTAACGCCGGTTCGAGAAAGTACACCTGAGTGATTCGGTGAGCTTCGCATTGAAGAAGGACAACTAGCTATGCAACTTCTCCGTCTCGGATAACGCAAATTACCTGAAAATGAATGTGAGACTCTTCCGCCATTGTTATCTTTTAATCGGATGTTTGCGTCTTCTTTTGTAGATCCGATTTGA
This sequence comes from Eryngium alpinum, assembly GCA_032274865.1. Taxonomy (NCBI): domain Eukaryota; kingdom Viridiplantae; phylum Streptophyta; class Magnoliopsida; order Apiales; family Apiaceae; genus Eryngium; species Eryngium alpinum. Next base: position 2,180 of record JAUEJK010256030.1, read on the forward strand.
TTTGGATTCGAATTTGAATTTGTTGTGATGATTTTCCCCTGTTTTTGAGATAATTTCTCGTACAGCGGCTTCACTTTTTTCAAGTACTTTCGGATCACATCTTTGGCTGTGGAGCTAACGCGTTTCACCGACCCTGGCACGGCGTTCGATGCGTTCTCGTAGTTTGTGACAACAGCCGTGGAGGATACGGTTGTGGTTGAGAGCTTCGGTTCCTTTTTGAAAACAGATGAGAATCTGGAGAGAGAAAAGTACTTCGTCTTTTTATTGTTAGACGACACGGTGGCAGAAGTGGTGGTGGTGAGGAGGCGCGTGAGAGAGTGCGAATTCGAGGAATTCGAATTGGATTCGTCGTCGGTGACGGAGCTGGGACGACGAGAGGAGTCACGAGAATCAGGAAAATCAGAGGAGGAGCTGCCGGTGGAGTGACGAGAGGCGGTGGTAGTGGTATCGGAGGAAGAGGAAGTGGAGGAAGAAGCGAGAAGAAGAGTACGGACCATAGAGAGACGAGGAGAGAGATGAAGAGGAAGGAGTTGACCTTTGTAAAAGAGTTGATCGGCGGGAATGAGATTGGTGGTGGATTTGCGAGGGGAAATAGAGACGGTGAACTCGAAATCCGAGGAGGAAGAAGAGTGTGTGGGAGAAGAAGGTAGGGTTTGAGATCTTGGGATTTTGTGATGGTTTCTGGATGAACGCCCCATTGTTTTTGTGTTTGAGATATCTAATCAATATAGGATCTAGCTGATGATTTGATTTGTAGTTACAACTACATTGGATGTAGTATTACATCTTGTGAAGAGAGAGAGGTAGATGGAGTAAATATGAAAATAGTGGAGGAAAGTGACGGGTTTATATATGGGGTTACTTCTCTACTACCACATCTGAATTGGTTAGTTACTTGCCAAATTTCTACTACTTGGCAAGTGTGTATGTAGTCAGAATTTATTAAATATATAATTAATTATTATTTATTATGTGGAATTTGGAATCTATTTCGGTATCTAATTCGAATGTTCTAGTATTTTTTTTATAAAAAAGTTAATTTAGTATATATATATATATATATATATATGTGGTTCCCGAATTGATTTCAAATGCCACGTGTCAAATAGTGATTGATAAAATTATAGAATAAGTCTACAGAAATAACTAATATGGATCAATTATTTATTTAATATCTACTCATTAATAATTACCATATGAAATTTAGAAACGAATTTAAAATCCGTTTTAAAAACTAACATTTTCCCCATTCAGATTCATTCATCTACTCTATTGAATTGAATAACCAATACGTAACCAATTAGAATATGGATCATTTAGTAATAAAATTATTTTAGGGAAACACTGGTATATACTTACATTACCTTTTTTATGAGATACGTGTTTAGTACTATTAGGTAATAAAATATATTCGATATATATATATATATAAGTATGAATCCCGTGCAAAGTACGATGATTATAAAATTTAATAAAATAATATATTGAAACTGGTAAAATAATTAAACAATTAAAATATACTATTCTAAAATAATTAACTAGATATAAATAATTAAAATATATTAAACAAATAGTTATCCCAAATTATTTTTGAATCCTAGATCAAAGCCGCGCATTAAAAGTATATTCTTTGTAGTAATTGAAAACAGAATCAATGAAATTCTTTTATAGTACAAAAATAAATTGTCACACAATTAAAGCTTAAAAACCACCTAAAATATATTTAAGGAAATCTTATTATAGCACAAAAACAAAAACAGAACTTAAAAACTTATCAAATTAAATTTGAAATCCAGCAAAGTGCGGATGGGAGGTGAAAATTCAATACGAAACCTAGCATAAATTAAAAAAAAATCATAAGTCAACAGTCACCAAGTCTTAAAAAAATTTAGGGTTCACAACAACAAAATTAATCTAAAGAATAAACGATGCCTATAAAATTCTGTTGATAGTCCACTAAAAACTTTAAGCAAAATAATAAAAAATATATATAATAATGTAGCAATATAAAGTTAATAGTGGATAATTGTGATAATTGTGGCGCAAACAAACATGTTCTTTAAAGGAGATCACCCGTGATTTTGAATAACACTCGTGGTTGTATTCGCGTAAGAATATAGTTAGCAAAATCATATGAAGAAGAAGACGAATAGAAGCGTAAGAATATAATTAGCAAAATCATATGAAGAAGAAGATCGGAGAAAATTTTAGGGTTCACAATAATACAATTAATCTAAAGGACAAACGATCACGTGTAGTGCCTATAAAATTCTGTTAATAGTCCCCTAAAAGCCTTAAGCCAAAATAACAAAACAAATATAATAATATAGCATTATAAAGTTAATAGTAGATAATTATGCCGCAAACAAATCTGTTCTTTAAAGGAGATCACTTGTGATTTTGAAGAACACCCGTAGCTATATTCGTGTGAGAATATAGTTAGAAAAATCATATGAAGAAGAAGACCGTAGTTTTGAATAACACCCGTGGCTGTATCCGCGTGAGAATATAATTGGCAAAATTATATGAAGAAGACTAGAGGTGGAGGCGAGGTCGAAAAAATGTTTTTATTTAAGATAAATATTTAACTTATTATAAAGATTTTATTTGTTAATATTAAATTTAAAAAAAATAATTAAAATAGTGACGACGATAAAAAAAACTTCACCAAAAAATGGCTTCATGTGATCTCATGTTCTGCTTTAATAATATAGTATATATATGATATCTTTATACAAATAAATATTATCTATATTAATTTTTAATTATATTGATAAAGCAGATGAAATCGCTAAATCAGTACATTATACAAGAAAGATATAATTAATAATAGGAGTGAAAACGCGTCGAATACCTTCGAGTATAGAGATTGTTAGATTCTACTCATTTTATTCTTATTGAATACAAATTTGATTCCAATATATTTATATTCGAATTCGAACTACTTATGAATATCTATAATGAATTCGAATCTAATACGAATTACTTACGAACTTTTCATAATTAAAACGAGTTAAGTACAAATTATCGAATACCAATATAAATATATATAATTTTAACTTTGTATGATAATTTATATTACAAATTGAATCTAAAACAATTTAAAAGTGAGATAGTCTTATTATTACTATTTTATCATAGTATATACTAAGCATATATAATATTATATAATATGTATTATTAAGAAAACAAGCGAATTCGAGTCGAATATGATGTATCAAATAAGTATACGAGTACTTTTAAGTTATTCGAGTAATTCGAGACGAATATGAGCGAGTACAAGGTGGTCAGATTTTGTATCATTTTATATACGAGTACTAAATAGGTGCTCAAATTTGGTATCGTTTCTATTCGATTACGAATACCTTTCATTAAAGTTCGAATCGATTCCGAATCAAGCCCAAGCTACTCTTACTCATTTTCAGCCCTAATTAATAATAATCTAATAATTTTAAAAATATAATATTTTTTAATTATTTAATCTTATATTTATAGTTGTTTCCTTTATTTATTAAATTTTTAAAGGGTGACAAATCACCGTTAAGTGATGCCAAAAAATATATATCATTATCTACATCATACTAAACCTTTTTTTTCAAATAAATTTGGGTTAGGATAACATGAACCGTACGGGGATCATGTCAAGTCGGCCACATGAATCAACTTCCCCCATTGACTTTTGTCCATCACTAAGTCCTCGGTCAATCTCTTATCTTCCAAATCTTTATGAATAACTTTCTCTCAAATCTTCTTCCGTCGTCCTTTTACTCTGTTAAACATTACTAAATATAAAGTTATTATGAGTTGAACGTGTACGCTTATATATTTACGTCTCATATGTCCAAACCACCGCAGACGATGTTCTTGTATCTTTTCTTCTATAGGTGCTACTCCAACTTTGTTTCTAATGTCCTCATTTCTAACTCTATCTTTTCTCGTATAGCCACACATCCATCGAAGCATGCGCATGTCTGTTACATTCATTTTTCCAATATGACATCTTTTTGGAGCCAACATTCTGTCCCATAAATTAGTATTGGCCTAATAGCAGTTCTATAGAACTTTGCTTTCAGCCTTTCGGTTATGTTTCAATCGCATAGAACTCCAGTAGCACTTCTTTATTTCAACCAGCCTGCCTGAATTCTACGACTGACCCACAATCTATCTATCTATCTTTTCACAGAATTGATCCCATGTTTCTAAATTAACTACTCACTGGAACCTCCTGTCCATCTAATGTGACAGTACTAGAGTCAGGAGTCCTACCTGGATTGAATTTACATTCCATAAAATCTGTCTTCGACCGGCTTAATCAAAAACCTTTATCTTCAAGAGTCTCATACAACACAAATCTAAAGAGCATGAAATAATAAGTAACATAAAACACGTATGTCCTACAAGTAATCCGACACTTTAATCTTAGGTCTCCAATCACTCATATCTGCCACCATGTCCATATAGATTTACCTCCATGTCCATTTTTAGTTGGGTGTCCTTTTATTCTAATCCCCTTCATCGCTACCTTCTCTACTCTTCTTACCGGTCCCGTCACCCAGTAGCGGAGCAAGGATTATTTTATAGGGGGCAAATTTTTTTTAGAGTTGTGACGAATTTTAATAATGGATGAACAAAAAAACGTTATGTGTATAGAAGGTTGCTGCTTAAAAGTTCAAAGAATTATGATAATAAAGAATAAAATAACACAAGATATATTTAATTTTAAAGAAAAATATACATATATAATATATTTTCATATGAATTAACAGGGACCCGGAGCTTAAATATCGTAATATCGTAAAATTCTTAATTTTTTTCACTTAACCTTTCATTTTGTTTTTTGCAAATTAGGGGTGTCATTTCTCATGTCGGCCCTCCTTTAGTTCCGCCCATGCCGTCACTTGTCTTCTGAAAACGTGACCAAACCATCGAAGTCTTCCCCCTCTCATCTTATATGTAATAGGTGCGACTCCTAACCTAGTCCGGAAAATCTCTCTACGTATTCTGTCCAACTTAGTACGACCACAAGTTCACCTCGGCATCCTTATTTCGGTGACTTCCAACTTTCTCTCTTACGCTTTCTTTAGCGCCCAGCACTCAGACCCATAGAGCAAAACCAATCTTATCGCCACCCTATAAAATTTCCCTTTCAGGTTTACAAGGACCTACTTGTCACATAACACTCATGTGACAGTCCTTCACTTTTGTCATCCTGCCTTAATATGGTGTATGATGTCTGTGTCTATCTCTCCATCATTTTGTATGATAGAGCTCAAGTATTTGAAGCTATCCTTTTGAGCTACCATTTGAGCTCTAATTGTGACTCTTAAGTCATCTTCATTATGTTCCCCACTAAAATCACATCTAAGATATTCGGTCTTGGATTGGCTGATTCTTAATCCTCTTACTTCCAATGGTGTTCTCCGTCTCATCCGTCTCAGCTACTAGAAAGATATCGTCAGTAAATAATATATACTACGGGACATCCTCCTAGATCTTTCTAGAGATCGCATCGAAGACTACACCAAATATAAAAAGACTCAACTCTGATCCTTGATGTAGCCCTACTTCCACTTAGAAGTGCCTAGTGTCCCCTGCTAGAGTCCAAACAGAAGTACTTGTTCGGCATATATATCTTGGATCACCTTAATATAAATATGTAGCACTCCATTTTCTTCTAGACTTCTCCAAATCAACTCACGAAGGATACTATCAGACGCCTTCTCAATATCTATAAACATAATGTATATATCTTTCCGTCACTCCCTAAACTTCTCCATGAGGCGTCTGAAAAGGTGAATTGCTTCAATTGTTGACCTTCCGGGCATGAAACTGAATTGGTTATATAACACCTCAATGACCTTTCGTAACCTAGAATTGATCACTCTTTCCTAAAGCTTCATAGTATGACTCAGTACTTTAATACTACGATAGTTACTGCAACTTTAAGCATCGCTTTTATCTTATAAAGTGGCACCACCATGCTACTTCTCCACTCCTCAGGCATTCTACCAGTATTTAGGATTACATTAAAGAGGTTCATCAACCATTGTGGTCCATCATCTCCCAAGTGCAGCCAAGTCTCAATAGGAATCTGGCCCGGACCCTCAACTTTAGACCTCCCCATTTTCTTTAGAGCAACATTTACTTCTTCTTTGGTAATGGCGTGACAATGTGTGTTATTTTGTGGCAATATCTGGCTTGCTATACCCAACAAATCTGAACCCCAATTGCCTCATCGTATTAAATAATTTATGAAAATAATCGCACCATCTTTCTTTAATGTCTTTTTTCTTTCTCTAGTACTCGTCCATCCTCGTCTTTAATATATTTAACTGTACCTATATCTTGACACCTTCTTGCTTATGCTCTCGCTATCTTATAAATATTCTTCTCACCATCTTTGGTGTCTAAACGTCTCTACATCTCCTCATATGCTCTTTGTCTCTGTGATAATCTTTTTTGCCTCCTTTCTTACTTGCTTATACAATTGGTGACTCCTCCTCCTTTCATCTGCTTTCTAACACACCATAAACTCACTAAAAGGTATTTGTTTGACCTTAATCTTCTCCTTTACCGCCTCATTCCACCATCATGACTCTTTATGGTCTCTGGTCTTCCAGATGTCACCTCTAACATTTCTTTAGCAACCCCTCTCATGGTGTGAATTGTGCGACTCCACATTTGCTCTGCGTCTGGTGTGATTCGTGCTACTCCACATTTGCTCCGCGTTTACTTTTTCTTCTGACAACCCTCCCAAAATAACTTTCTCTTTGAAAGTCCTCATTGCTGCTCTTTCACGTTCCTCCACTGATCCTAGGTCTACCATCTCTTACTTTTTCTACACCCTTTCTCTTTAGGGTTACATCCATAGCTAACAGGTGATGCTGAGATGCGCAAACTTGGCAGGAAACACCTTGTAATCCTCTCCCTTGTGAACCGGTATATAATTGATTTAAGTGTTAAGTCCACCACTACAAGAAAAATGGGCATTTGTGATGGATAAGTTGTGACGGATTCGGTAAATATAAAACTTGTAACGGATTAGAAATCCATCACAAATTACCTTGTAATGGAGTACAATCCGTCACAAAGTATATTTTTTAATAATATATATTATGTTGACCGTTCAACTTTTTTTGCATAGAACTTGTGACTGGACTATATTCGTCACAATTTATATTATTTTAACAATTCTTTTGTCTAGACAAATAAATATCTGTAGTCTGAACGTTGAAATATGAAGGAAGACTACGTCGTAGTAAACTTGTGACGGATTCATCCATTTTCCGTCACAAGTTGTATTTAATATTCCACCTCCATTTCCACATTTTTCAAATTAAATATTATTTCTTTTAGAACTTGTGCCGGATTTAATCTGTATCCATCACAAGTTCTAACCCCTAAACCCCAACCTCTAAACCTTAAACCCTAAAATCCTTCAATCGAAATTTATTATGTTTAATATTTAATATTACTATATATATTCAAATATGATATATACTAGCTAGGGATGACAATCAGGTGGGTACCTAAATTATAGCTAATTAGTTTATTGATTTATTGCCATCACTCGTCCCCTGCAAAACGTGGAAGTCTTGATAATTATAGCTAATTAGTTAATTGATTTATATCCTAAATTATTTGTCAACTTGCTTACACTTGAATATTCTATCTTGTCGTTGTTGGCATAGCATGCCTGTTGCATTTGTAACTCTTTTAGTTAGTATATCGGCCTTTTGGATTGTTCATGTTATCCTTTTGTTTTCGAATTCACTATTATATATATGTTTAACTTCATTGTCTGCCAGATACTTATTTTAGATTAAACGTATAATGACATTATAGTTATCGAAGTTTTCATGAGCCTCGGCTATATTACCAGCATAATATGTCTTTCTCTTTTGCTTCTGAATTTGTTTGAATGTGTTAAATTGAATA
>JAUEJK010256137.1:0-10116 GCA_032274865.1 Eryngium alpinum
AGGCCACTAGTGGTTTTCAGGCAAGGTTTCCGAACTCGTCAATATTGTTTAGTGGAATGCTCTGATATATGTAACTTAATAAAAGATGGAGAAGATGGTCCTTGATACACAGAATTTTTACAGTATTTTTTAGAGAATTCTTCCGTTTTCAACTTACATGTTATGTTACTAAATTCCCTAGCACAGAAACTTCTTGATATTATCAAAATTGTAAAATGTATTATGAATCATTCTAGTTTTCCCTCTTACAGCAATATTCATACTCTCATTTGTTAAAACTATAACATTTTTGAAGTTGCTTAAGAATTGTTAGAGTATGGAAACTAAGAGGTAAAAATAGGATTCCATCTTAAGGTTAGAGACTTGAAGAGAAGTTATGAGTTAATCATTGGCTGATGGTTAGATAATCGTAATGGAGTTGAGGTTTTCATGTCAGGGCCCTGAACCGCGGTCAAGGAGTTCTAAGACAATCAGCAGCAAGTCAGGGGTCATGACCCTCAATGTCAGACTCGGATACCTGCAGGGTTTTATATTTCTAATCCTATTTAGATTTCTAGTTTCTAATGTATTTAAGCATCCTTTGTGACAACATCTCTCATCTTCAAAAAGAGATAGACGTGAGATTGAGACATTGTTTATCAATATTAGTGCGATCGACGGAGTAAACAATTTGTCGATGCACATAAATTTTTGTATTTTTGTTTTTCTTTTTTTATTAATTGCTCGAAAACTCGATGTGTGTATCCCAATAATTGATATCAAAATCCTAGATTTTTAGGTGAGGGAGAGCAATAACGGATGGATGAAAGAAAAATGAACATCGACAAGTTTCAGGTACGGACGCAGACCAAACAAGGGGAGGGGGCGGGGGCAAATTTTCAATCACATATAATAAAACTATTATATAATATAAATATAATATCAGAATTACATCAAAATATAGACAGTCGTTCGTTTAGGTACGAAAATCATCAGTAACTGAATCTGCACTAATGGTACAAGCAATTTCTTGCTCGATATATAATATTAAGCAGTTTGACAAATATTCATCCTCCATTCTGTTTCGAAATTTGTTTTTCACAAAACTCAAGTAGAAAACGACCGGTGTGCGTTTGCGGTAGAAACATGAAGAGTAAGAATAAGAGTTATCACTCTATACACGAGAGGGTAGATGACTGATTTTCTGGTCTTCACTAACCACCAACACAAATCAGAAATAGTCGATAATGTTTTGAAATCTTGATGTTGTCGCATATGATCAAAATGCTCAAATTGTATTGTTAATTGAGTCATCGTATATTCAGTAAAATCATGTGGATATAATTTTTGTACTAACTTGTTAATGTCATCAATCTCCTTTCGATCTAAAGTTGAACTTAGAGCAAGCAATTCCATTATTTTATCATCGAGCTTACGATTCAGTTCTTGTAGTTGAGTGTCGATCACAGCAAGAAACATATTATTTTTGTAATGATGTTCAAATGTAAAAACATCTTGTTGATGACGAGCTCTTCCTTTTCTTGCAACATATTGATCATTCAAATCTGGAATTGGTATATTAACTGATTCACAAAAGGACTTCACTTTTGAAAGTAGTTCATCCCATCTTTCATTACGCAACTTCTGAATTAGTAATTTAGTAGATGAAACAAGTTGCATTACAATCAAAATTTCATGACCTTTATGTTGCAAAGCTTGACAAAGAAAATCACCGATACTAAGAATTTGTTTCATAATATGCAATATAAGGACAAAATCAAATGAAGTTAATGCCTCATATGTTGCACCTGCATCCCTCCGTTGAGTAGAAGTGACTCCATCTTTAATGACATTTAGTAAGATTTCACATGTAGCACTGAACACGTTTAACAAACTAGAAGCAGATTTCAAATGCGAACTCCAACGAGTATCTTCAGCCCTTTGTAAAGTACCATTTTGATTTTTTCCCTTTTCACTCTCAAGCTCATCAATTGAAAGTAAATAAGCAATATTTGCAGCATAAACAGCTTTTAATTTGTCATTACGCTTACATGAGGAGCCAACAATACTAATGATAATATTCAACTTGGGAAAAAAAGTGATAAATTGGAATAACTTCTCTGGATGCAGCAACTAGTACCAACTGCAAACGATAAGCCATACTATTAGATTTGTTTGCATGATGTATAGATGATGTTCATAGAAAACATTCTAAATAAGAGCTCATACTTGTATAGCTTATTGGAACTCATAGAATAAGGACTTTGTAAACTCAATAGTATACACGTGTCAAGTTGTAATTAGAAGATTTGAGCTCTCTGATGTCATATCTACATGTTAGAAGTATTTGAAAGCCCTAATATACTCCAGGACACAAGAGGATCAAGGTTCAAAGTCATACGAGGATAGTATGATTTATCCCCGAACGGGAATAAAGCTTTAGGGATTAAAGCTGTATATGGGGATAATGAAGCCAAGCTTCAGGGGAACAATGGTACTTCAAAGAAAAGTGTGTCATGTCTTTTTGCTTGGAAAACAAGCCATATTTCTGTTACTAAGAGTGTCAGAAAATGGAGGATAACCTGTGGTCCAAACTACACGTGGCAATGGATTGCTTAGCTAAAGATGGAAAGGAAAGACAGGAGTGCTACAAATCATTGTCACTGTCACTGGTGGTCCACACCATATAGAGATAACTCAAGTGGTCCACACCTTCAGGGGATTTTGCAGCTATCGTCCTTTACATATAAATAGTCATTGTGTAGTTTTCTTTCTGTAATATTTGCATTGAGTATTGAGAGTTTTATTGTGAGAGAGAAACAGAAAGATTGTAGCTTTTAATTTGTTGAGAGATTTCTTTTACTTAGCAAGACAGCAGCTCTGATTTGTAATAGGATTAGAGATTTCATGAAGCTTGCTTTGTAATTAAGTGAAGCTCCATATTTGTGGAGATTTTGTAGCTGAGAAAGCACTTTTGCTTATCTCAGAGAAAACCTTCAAAGTTTGAATGAAATTAGACTTTGATATGTTGCTGTGTTGATCTATATTTCAGTTTTTTAAAACCTTCATAGTTTGTTTAGTTTTTGTTTGTGTTTACAAAAGCAGAAAAGCTCTAAAAGTTTATAAGATTTGTATTCACCCCCTCTACAAATCTTCATCTAGTTTATTGTAAATAACACATACAATGAACATAGTAAGCATAAGGGCAATCATGTAAAATTAGAGCTTGCAATCCATTCTATTCTCCTCGCATGTTACTTGCACCATCATAACTTTATTCTCTTATATTTTGCACATCAAGATTGTAGCGAGATCAAACAGAGAATATTGTTTCTTTCGGTGTCATTGCTATTGTGTCCTTAACATGAACTAGGCCATAAAACCTCTATCGAATATAGCCTTCTCCATCAACGAATCTTATCACGATGAACATTTGCGATCTTTTGGGCTCATCCCGAGCTTCATCGATAATTAAATAAAATTTTGCTTCACCAATTTCATCATGGATGATATTCTTCACTTTAGTAGAAAAGACATATAAGATTTCTTTTTGCACTCTTGGTGATGTGTATGTAGCATTTTTTGGAGCATTAACCATCACTTCCGCCACTTTATCATTGTAAGATGCTGTGATTTTTAATAACTCGATGAAATTTCCACCATTTAATGAGCCTTTAGTCTCAACATGACCTCTAAAGACACATCCCTGAAATGCAAGCCACTTAGCGACATCAACATAAATTTTCAATCGGAGACGGTTATCAATAATTTGTTGAGATGTGTATTTCTCAAGCCTTTGAGCAATGTGTATGGATTGATTCATAAGGTCATCACATGAGCGTTCAGCATTACGCTGAAAAGAATCCGTATCTTTTCTAATATGTGCTAAAAATGCACAATTTTTTCCATTTCTTACTTTTTTCTACGATCAAAATCTATTGACCGTGAACGCATCAATTCCTGAAGGCCCACTTTGTAGTCAAAATAAGAAACAAGATAGATAAAATGCAGCATTTTTTTCAGGAGAATACTCCAACCAAGATGGAAACAACTTATACCATGACAATTGGAAACTACGTCAATGTTTTTTATTAGATTTTGGATAGTTAGACTGAATGGGTTGATATGGGCGAGCCTTGATGTAAGCCATTCGGAGTTCATCACGTTTCTCATATTTGAGGTCGTAATCCGGGATCCCGTTCCAATGAATTGGTATCAAAAGATTCAACTATAGGAATTTTTCTTCAAATAGAAAGATTTGTAGATTCGGAGTTCGAGCAATTGAGAACTGTAGGATTGAAATAAAAAAAATTATTTTAGATCTCTTATCAACTTTTGCTTTTACTAGTTTGGGCTATTTAGAAGTCAAGAAATGAGCTTATATTTGATGGCAGGCCCATTAATCCAACCATTACCTACAGTTTGAATTTGTCCTTCTCCTCCGAGGTTTCATCCCTAGTCTGCCTCAACTATCATAATCTTCCATCTCCCACAATTCACCTACAACAGTGGTGTCCCCCACCTGCACAACTTATGAAGTTTAATTATGATGTCAGCTTCAAGGATGGTAAAGTCATTATTGGTATTTTAGGTTGGAATAGCTCTCGAATTTTAATTGATGGTCATGGATGTTCGTTGAAAGATTCTTTGCCTCTTCATTATGAAGTTCTTACTATGAAAGAGGCTTGTCGTCTTGTGCTTCATAGAAATTTTCTTGCAACGCACATTGAATCAGATTCACAAATAGTTGTTACACTTGCCTCTTCCATCATAGCTCATCCACAAATAGTTGTTACACTTGCCTCTTCTATCATAGCTCATCCTTAGAATGTCGATGCTGTTGTTGAAGACATTAGAACTCTCGCCTCTATGCTTATTCTAAAGTTTTGTTTTATTCCTACACATTAGAGCTCTCGCCGTCTCTTTGGTTAGCTAAAAAAGCTATGTACTCAGCTCTTCCTTTAAATTGGATTTGTTGTCCTCCATATGAATTTTCCTCAAAATCTGTTTTGAGATGTGATATGAATTTGTAGTGATTGTTTTTCTAACATTTTACTGTTTAAAAAAAATTAAATATTACTCCATCTAATCCATAAATAACTTAATATTTTTAATTGATGAACATAATTTTAGGTGTTTAGACCATATTATTAAATATATTATATTATATCTTTTATTTTAAATAAATGTTTAGATAATAAAATTTTATTTTAAAAAAAATTAAATATAATATATTCAACTATACGGTTAAAGCACCATAACATTATATTCATCAGTTAAAATGATCAAATATTATGAACAAGATAATATATTTGTTTTGGATCAATGTACTCATCAAACGAATAAATAATCAAAATTCAACTCCCTCTATTCTTTATTCTTTAATATGTGATTCACCTTTTTACCTATATAATAAAATATATTACTTTTTATATATTTTTTATTTTATTAAAAAATTATATTTTATTATACAATCAAAACTTTGAAAAATTATTCAAATTACGTAAAAAGAACGACTGTTGAAGAATAGAGGTATCATATATTCAATTCCGATACCTGAGATACAGTAGCGCCGGAAACGGAAATTTATGTTTCTCTTCTCTCTCTATATATACATCCGTATATACATGATTTATGTAGAATTGTGAGCTCGGGACAGCACCGGTTCAGGTGACCTGAGATGATGATTAAATCGGCGGCACTTTCGGTCCATCCGGGTCAAAACTGGATCCGGCTCTGCAGCAGGGCAACCGAAACTTCCGGTTCTCCACTCCTGGAAACCGGCCCATTTCAAAACATTAATTATTTATGGACCGGGTAAACCCAATCATTTACGCTTATTGACCCGTGCCCTAACCGGTTTATCCGGTAAGCCACCCGATTCTTCTTATCGATATAATTTCAATCTCAATTTTCTTAACTCGGTCTATCTCTACAACCTCATTCTCTCTCCCAAAATTTCAGAGTCACAAAACCGAGAAAATCAATTCCCAGTAAGTATTTTGTCTCCCCACTAATTTAATTTTACAATTTTCTTGTTTCTTTTTTGTTGTTAATTTAAAAAAGGTGAGTTCAAAAGTAGATTCTTGAAAATGAGTATTATTTTTGTGATTGTTGATACAATTGTTTGATTTCACTGTAAATTGTTGTGGGTAGTATGTGAATTATGTTATGGTTGTGTAAATTGTAAGAGGGAGGTGAAGAAATGTCATCTAGTATGGAGCTTGTACCAGTTACTTCACAAAAACATGACCCAGCTTGGAAACATTGTCAAATGTTTAAAAATGGGGATAGGGTTCAGCTCAAGTGTATTTATTGCACTAAAATCTTTAAGGGTGGTGGGATTCATAGGATTAAAGAACATCTTGCTGGTCATAAGGGAAATGCTTCTACTTGTCTAAGAGTTCCCGCAGATGTTCGACTTTTAATGCAAGAGAGCTTGAAAGGAGTTGTTGTCAAGAAGAGGAAGAAACAGAAGCTTGCTGAGGAGATTTCGGGTTTTAATCCTAGTACTAGTGAGGTAGATACTTTTACGAATAGGGGTGATTTGGGTACTGAAGTTGAATTGCTTCCTGATTCTGATACACTTGATCCGAATTCAAGTATGTTGATTGTTCACGAAGAGGGTTCGAGCAAGAGAGGTGCTGGTAGAAAGAAGAGAGGGGGAGTTAAGAAAAGCTCTGCTTCAACACCTGGGAATGTAAGTCCTCTAGATAGTAATGTGGGAGTTGGTTCAAAGAGGCTGAATGATCAAGTTCATGTGGCGATAGGGAGGTTCTTTTATGATGTTGGGGTGCCTTTAGATGCAGTAAACTCAATATATTTTCAACCAATGCTTGATGCAATTTCTTCACAAGGAGCAGGGTCTCTAGCCCCCAGTTATCACGACCTCCGAAGCTGGATTTTGAAGAATTCAGTTCAAGAAGTAAGGAATGATATTGATCAATGCATGAGTCATTGGGGGCATTATGGCTGTTCTATTTTAGTTGACGAGTGGATTTCAGATAAGGGAAAGGTAATGATAAACTTTATGGTTTATTGTGCTGAGGGGACAATATTTTTGAGGTTTGTTGATATAACTGACATAATAAACTCAGAAGATGCTTTGTATGATCTGCTTAAGGAGGTGGTTGAGGAAGTGGGAGTGAGAAATGTGTTGCAAGTGATTACTAACACTGAAGAGCGGTATGTCATTGTAGGGAAAAAACTAAGTGATACATTCCCTGTTTTCTGGACTCCCTGTGCTGCTTACTGCATAGATTTGATGCTCGAGGATTTCGGAAAACTGAAGTGGATAAATACAATACTTGAACAATCAAAGTTTGTTTCAAGGTTTATCTACAATCACAGCATTGTTCTGAATATGATGAGGAGGTATACATTTGGAGTTGATCTAGTTGAACCTGGAGTGAGTGGCTTTGCAACAGATTTCGCCACCCTCAAAAGATTGGTGACTGTGAAACACAACCTGCAATCGATGGTCACTTCAGAGGAGTGGATGGAATGTCCATACTCAAAGAAAGCAGAGGGAATTACCATGCTTGACTATATCAGTAATCAGTCATTTTGGGACACATGTACATTAGTTACCCGTCTTACAGATCCACTTTTGAGGCTTTTGAGGATAGTAGGTAGTGAGAAGAGGCCTGCAATGGGATATGTGTATGCAGGAATATATCGAGCAAAAGAAACTATTAAAAAGGAATTTCTTAATAAGGAGGATTATCAAGTTTATTGGAATATAATCAAGCACAGGTGGGAACAGCTTCAGCGTCATCCTCTTCATGCCGCTGGTTTTTATCTTAACCCGAAGTTCTTCTACAGTAGTAGTACTGATGAAGCTATGCCTATCCGATCGTTGGCATATGATTGTGTAGAGAAGATGGCTCCTGATGCAGAAATCCAAGACAAAATTATGAAAGAAACCACATCATACCATAATGCTGTTGGAGATTTTGGGCGGAAGATGGCGGTGAGGGCTAGAGAAAACTTACTTCCCGGTGAATCTCTATTTTGAAGTAAATGTGGCTATTTTATATTTTCTAATTACTGCTGCTCATTTGCTTTAGTCATTACATCCTCTGTTAAACAAAAAGAACCACATCTACGAGATCCTAAATATTTTGATATTAGTAGATACAGTTATTATAACTGTATGTTCTACAGAAATATCACCGGTTATAATATTTACAGAAAGTCCTATACCTGAAAACTTACTATAGGAACCATATATAATTGAGATGTTAAGATTTGTAAATTGACTTCAAGAAGTTGAAGGAAAAGGAATCTTTATTTTTCCTGCAGAGGTGGAAGATAGGTATTGTTGTGCACGAAGAAACTGAAAAGGAAGTTGGTGTTACAGGGAGGAGGAGACATAGGATATTGACTCCACTTTTGTCCACGTATATACTATATATTAGGAATGAGATTTATTGAATTGAAATATTTTTCTATTGACTTTGTAGATGGGCCTGTTGAGTATTTTATAATCACACAATATTTCATAAATTGGTATTTAGCATTTTATAATGGTTTGTGGTTAGAAGAGCATTCTTGTCAAATGGTTTGTATTTTTCTCTGGGAACGACTTGGTTATCATTCAATAGGCTATTATACTTTCTTTCGGTGGAAAACTGTTTTTGGCCGTCTAATCAGCGCCGGTGTTTTCATTGTGTTTCCAGAAACAGTTGCATGATAGTTGTTTCCTTCAACTAATTACTGCGTAGAGGGAGTTTTTTTAGATTTTAACGTGAGAAATCCTTCTTCCCTCATCATCTAATTGTTTCCGCTTCTGATTTCTCTAGCTGAATGGTGGTCAACATATGGAGGGGCTTGTCCAAATTTGTCACGTTTGGCTCTCCGTGTACTCAGTCAAACTTGTAGTTTGATGAATTGTAAGCCACACCGGCATTATTTGGAACAGATAGACAGCACAAAGAACTGCTTAGAGCACCAGAGGCTTACTGACCTTGTTTTCGTGCAGTACAATTTGCGACTGAGGCAAATGTAAGGAACTACATACAAATCGATTATGTTGTTTAAAGGTTCTTTGCTGTTGGGTAAGAAGTAATAAAAGAATCCTACATTTTTATTTTATTTCAGGTCTGTGAAGGATAGAGAACAGGATCCTGTAGATCCTGTTTCAAGCGACATAGGTAATATCACTGAGGAGTGGATTGCAGAGAATGAAGTAGGTCTAGAGGACATCAGCAACTCAGATTGGATGAGTGTTGATCCGCCTTTGGGCAACGCAACTCTCTTAGGACCGCAAATTGATGATATAGAAGCTTTGGGTGCAGGTAATTACCATTGTGTTTTCGTTGTGCTGTTATGTAGTAATACGTGTTACTTTATTTTAACTTGTTACTCTCATGCAGGGTTTGATGATTCTGAAATATTCGACGCAGTTAGAAAGAGTGAAGACAAGGAAGAAGCCAGTAGTATGTAGTCAATATATTAGTGTTATCCTTCCATTCATATTTAGAGAGTCGTGTCTAAAGATTAGTTGAGTAGTTGTAAAATAGTGTAAGCTAACTAGCCTGGGATTATCTCTAGAAATGAATTGGAGTGTGCATAACAAAGGGCACTAATAGGTTGGAGGTTTTTTTCCTTTGCTACCTGCTCTGCCTCCATAATTTTAGCTCCTTTCCAATCCTTTTCTATAAACTTTTCTGCTAAATGATTTGCTTTTGGTAATTTCCAGACGTTACTACCTTCTGCTTTGTTTTAAAGAACTCAACTGCTATATATACTAAATTTAAAGTCTTTGACTAGCAAACCACATTACAAACACAAAAAAAATAACAGTGTATGACACAGAACAATTACATAAGATATGAATCCACAGAAATAGATCATCTAACATAAAAGTTGTAGACTCCTCACATCCTTAGAAGACATAACCCCTTTAGTTTCAATATGAAGGCCTGGAAGGCTGGAACGTAGAGAAGCAGCTCCCCATCTTCAGAAACTTGGATATATTAACTACTTAATTACCCTGCATTTCAAAAGCAAGAAGTAGAGTTACAGTAGCTTTTTGTCCGATTTGTGTGTAAAACACTGAGAAGAAGCTTTAATCGAACCTCGTATCAGGGCCTAATAACGCTTAAGGTTTATTATTAGCATAGAAAGTTCCTC